>RYFJ01003835.1:0-75952 GCA_003991445.1 Oryza meyeriana var. granulata
AGAGGATCCCTATGTAGATTCGGCGAGTTTGATGAGAGTGTTCTCTGGCGTGTCGCCCTCGATCAACCTGACATCATCAGGGTAGACAACACCTCATCGAGGATCCCGTCGTCGTCTGTTTGTTGTATGGTTGGTCTTTGGATGGGTTGGGCTAAGCTTTGTTGACTTCGGCTATGTGGACTACTGTCATGTCTCAAGGAATGACGAGTCCTTCATGGCATTTGACTAATCGTTGTTGGACTTGCTGCATCTGTCCTTCAGGTCTGAAGTCCTTTCAGCAGGTCGTCGTTTGGCATGGTTAGTTATTCAAATAAAATCCTATCAACTATTTATGGGTGTGGTCACACCTCTCACGTCTTCGGAGTTCTTACCGAAGTTCTTACACGAAGATGGATGGTACAACCGCGGCTGGTTGTGATACTGTGAGGCAAGTGGCGAGATTGCAAGGGTCTTTTTCGTATGATTAAGAATATGTGGAGTTGAAGGCACAAGAGAAAATATTGTATATGTGGCACACAAGTAGTAAATAGTGCTGCTGAATTATGTCCAAGTTGTTCGTTGCTGCTAAAGTGTTCAGTACGGTGTGTGACAAACAAGGTGGTGAAACAAAGTGATGAAAGCAAGAGTATCAGAATCAAGACCTAGAAGGACGCTACACAGCTCATTGGTGTTCTCTATGCTCCTCTAATATTGTTTCCTCTTTTGGCCTCTCTTTTTTCTCTTTTTTGGCTGTTGTTGTTTTTTTTTTGGGAATTGAATTTTTTGTTTTATTTTTTGATATTTTTTGGCCTAGGAGCAACAAGAAGTAATCACAGAAATTTGAGCTAGAAAGTGAAGACGTGGCCTGTGGAATTTCAGAGTGGCCAAATTGGAAAAGCTTGCGGGTCGGAAGATTGCTTTCTGGGGCTTTTTTAGGAAAGTAAAATCGCGAACGGCATAGGCGGGGCTAGACGGATGCGAATTTTTTTCTGATTCCGACATATAGGTTTTGAAAACTGAGTTCTATGCGAGTTTGCCTGTTTTAACGAACGGATCCGAATTAGAGGAAAACAGAAAGAAGTAGAATTGGCGTCGGCGGTGGGTTTGATCGAAATGGTGGGAAAGACAACGAACTAGACTCGAAAAGATCTAACCAGCAACAGAACTCGACTAAGGAACACAATCAAGCATGACGGCTCTAAGACTGAAAATGCAAGGCTAATGGGTGGTTGTAGGACAGGAAAACGAGTTATGGAGTGGACTATGGGAGAAGGCGAGACTAGACTATGGGTAAGATGCGAACCTGAGTTACTGAAGCTTTGATACGACTTGATGGGGAGGGGTCCATCTTCGTTAGGTAGAGATAACTATGTTTTGTGAACGCGCCACCGATCCGTGCTTCAGTAAAGCCGATCCTGCAACTTAGCACCAGACTCTCTGGTTTCAACCGTGTCACCAATCTTGGTTGACCTCGAAGAAGGCTAATCTGCTGGAAACAAAGAACATAACAAGAACTCGAAAGTACACAACTCAATGTGAAGTGACAATTGCAAATGAATGATTAAAAACTCGAAATTGGGGTTTCACAGCCGTGAGGTGACTGTTTGAAGACAGTTGATTAAGCAAACCAAAACTAACGTGGTGGCGCTACGAATTTCGTCTAAGGGTGTCCACCCTGGACGGCCTCTACGGGTCTAAGACGATACCAGCAACGACTAGAGGTGAGCAGATTGGCAGATTCTGGAACGCTGACTTGTTTCGATGATTTCCCGTTGACCCTATATCTGTCTACTAAAAATGCAAGGTACATTAAGGCCAAACTTAATCCACTATGGCTTATCATACTAGCCATGTGGTTGTACTGTTTACATGAGAAATAACACTGAGTTGGTCCTTAAGCACCTAGGTAAACCTCCCCCGGGAGATCAAACAACTATCACATATGTGTACCATTCTTGTCCAAGTTTTAAATGGTTTTCTTCAGTTTTAGTTACAATATCATAATATTCATCTCTGATCAGAGTATATTTCCATTTCAAATAATTAGATGGCTATGACTTATTTTGTAAGTAGCTAGGCATGTCTAAGCCATATATACAGTATATACTTTATAGCAAGCGCTTAACAAATACTTTTACCCTGCTAAGGTTACAAGTAGTAGATTATCAACTTTCAAGGTGGTTATGCAGAAAAAGGGATTAACTACCATTGCACACAATTTATTCTATACATATACATGCAAATAACGATGCAAGTTAAAATGAATTTAATTCTCAAATTTAGGAGCAATATGTTCAAAGGTAGTGGGATTCTTGCTTGATCTATTTGCTTCAGGTTCCTCAATATATTCTATTCCTTGAACTTCAAAGGCTCCATTCTCTAATTTAAGTTTAAGGTTAAAGCAATCAATAAATAGCAAAATACAAAATGCTTAATACGTATGATTTTTGTGTAGTGATTTGATTCTGGTCTCAGATACTTTCTACTGAAATTATTTTTTATTTTTTGCACTTACCCATTTGTGAGATATGATTTTACTCGCAAGTTTATGTGTCATCTTAAGGAGTATAAAATTTGCTGGTATTTGTGGTTTAGTTCTGTGTGAAATATTTATAATGGAAAGTATCATTTTTCTAAGAAATCAAAATTGGTTTGACATTTTTTCTGAGTAGAATGATTTTCTTACGAATTTTCTAGTTAAAAGTCTATTTTCACCCTTTTTTATTTCTCATAATTTTTAGGCAAGTTTTCTGTACGAAAGTGCCACTTTAATTTAGCAGATTGTAAAGAATAAATTACAAAACACAAACTGGTTTACCATTTGGAGTTGTAATGATTTTCTATGAATTTTTAAATTAAACCTATTTTCTAGTGTAACAGAAAAAAGTTTTATCGATTTATATCTATTTTCTCAGATTTAAAATCCAAGGGGTCACCGGTCAGTGTAAGATTTTGCCAAAACGTACTTGGGCTTTTCAGAAATCAACCGCAGTCTTAGGGTATTCAACAACCCGGTCAGTGAGAGCAGTTTTGCAAAAGGTACTCGGACGTTTTAACTCTTGCTGTAGTCGTCCGCACGCGCTAATCGTGTGGGGCCGCTTGTAGCGCTCGAGACAGAGTGCGCGTCGGCGAACGCGTCCAACAAACTTTGCAGCAGTGGCGACGTGAACGGCCGCAGACCCGGGCAGATTCGTCGGGCTGTAAAGAAATGTTCTACAAGTCTTTCGGCATCCATCGAGGGTAGTCTCGCCGGCTGAGGTGGTCGGAATCGATGGGGACGACGGCGGAGGCGGCAAGTCGGCTCGGGTTGCTATGGACTTTCGCTGTATATGCAAAATGATGCATGATGTGATGTCTAAAGTGCCAGGGATACTCACTGAAGCTTTTGGGTCACTCGATAGAGCTGGAACGGCGGCGAGTGTGTGAGAAGAGATTCACAGCGGCGGAGTGCTTCTGGTGATCGTCGTAGATCTGGGCCAGGTCCAGGGAAGAGAAGTAGCGTCTGCTTAGTGAGGTGCTGGGTCTTGCTAAGACGCGAGGTATCGAAGCATGGCTCCCAGAGGGAGAAACTCTACGGCGGCAGGAGTTTGCCGGAGAGGGAGAAGATGACCTCGATCTCGAGCTTCACTGCACCATATCCCGATTCCTTCTGCAGTTGTCTTCTAGAAGTGAGGGCGACGACGCTGGTGAGCTATGCTCGGTCTGCGGTGTACTGGATCGGCTGGAACCCCCAGGCGACGACGCCACGGCGACGGCGCTGTGGGCAGAGAGCAAGGCACGGCGACTTTTGACCGGCGATTTGGGGATGCCGAGTAAAACTGGAAAGATTGAGGGTGGTGATCATGTTCTGGAGTAGGTGGTATGGCTAGCTCTGTGCAAATTTCAAAGTTGTGGGACTTGTAGATTTCTCCAGAGAAAATGGCAAAGTTCGGCCAAAATTCAGTTTCTGCTCTGCACTAGTCTGAGTTAGTGAGCTGGGGCCTATTATTTTATGTGCAAGCTTTGTGAAAGAAGCTTTGAAATTTTTACTGTAAATAGTTCACAACATGACCCAATTTCTGGAAAATTTTGGTAAGAAGGTGAGTGGTGAATTTATTTTAGAAAAAAGTATCAATTGGTTGTCTGGAAGGGAAAAGTTTTTGTTTTGCTGATCAAAAATATTTGTTTGAGACACTTATTGAATTGATAAATTTGGTAAAATTACTGGAGATGAGGAGGATGTGATGTAACTGCTGACGAATTTCATAGCTAGAGGTGATTGGTTTATCTTTGGTGACTTTGCAAAGTAAGGATAGTTGACCCAGTTTTTCCTGCAATCTTATTATTCCCTAGACCTTTTCTCCTGTATTTTTTCATTGGTTTCCTTTGGGAGATAAATTAAACCAAATATTCAGGCATATGTTCTAGTATGAAAATGCAAAAGCTCAATCCGAACATGGAAAAAGTTGTTATGCTAGCATAGAGATGTATTTTCATTGCTCCCGCTTTTCTTCATCACTTTTATTTCTTTTACCATTTTTTTTTTGGTATGTTACAATGAAGAATAGAAAAAATATAAAAATGATGGCTCGACCGGTCTATGCTCGTGTTGGGCCGTGCCCCGTGCGGGCCGGCTGTGGCGCTTGTGAAGGCACCATGTGCACAAAGTCCGATCCTGGATCAGTAGTCAGATCACACTAGTCATCGGTGATACACACTCAGAGTACACTAAGCATTAGATACATATAGAGTACATACATATATATTACAAAGGGTTTTCCATCCAGGACAGGCCCCGGATGGACAAAAGCACTAAACAGGGTGAACTAAGCGAGACACAGCGCAGACAGGCGGAAGCAGGACAAACTACTCGGCAAAAAACGACACATCTACACCACAGACTCGGTTGGGAACTAGGCTCAAAACCTCAGAAGTCTTCGTAGTCGGCTTGGTCCTAGAAGAACTCGACAGCAGTCGGGTCTTCGTCTTCTTCGTCCAACATAATATATATATCTGGGACAAGGGTGAGTAACTTTCGTACTCAGCAAGCTGGGAAAAAGTGTCAATGTCGGTCAGGACAAAAAAATAGGGCTATGAGTCTTTATTTGCGAACAGCCTTAGAAATGTTTTGCTTTTCAACACTAGTGTGGTCAAATTTTAGTTGTCGAAACGAAGCTCACGCTCGATCCATTCCGCAAGTTGCTTTTCAACAACTCGCCACATGTAGTTACTGAATCATGTATTTCCATTTTTAACTTCTGGCAATCAACCAAGTGATCACACAGCTCGACATTCACCCGAGTGGCTTCGACCACTCCTTAGGTCTGCTGTTTATCCGAGTGGCTCCAACCACCCGTTGACCCTGAGACTCGGCTACAACCAAATCTCAGCTATCCCTTTCAGCATTATTCGGATACAACCGGTTATATTCGCTACATTGGCTACAGCCAGTTAGCTCAAACTTTGCTGCCCTGGCTACAACCCGGGAGCCTGCTCTTTATCGTCTTCTGGCTACAACCCGAAGACTTACTCCTGTTAACTTTCCACACACTTGCTTATGGTGCTTCAACACCCTAGGTTACACAGACCGTTTTTGGCCAACAGGCCTTCCTGTTTGCCACTCGGCAAACTCTGGTCATGATTCCCTTCCCATCAATCACTTTCGCAAAATCATTGTCAAACAAATCTACGCTATGTGAATCACCTTACATCGCCCTTAACCGTGGGCACGGCGTGTTCGAACACGTTCAGCTAAACTCTGCAGAGGGTGCACGCTTTACCCAACGACACAAAACAGACACCGAGTACTGGCCTGTACCGGAAGTTTGTGACGAGGCCATTTCCAAAACCAGTCTAGGGTTATCCAATGCCAGTAGGAGGATCCACACAGGATCAATGCTTCAGGTCGGCTCCAACCACCGTCAGCACTAGGGCCACAAGCCACAAATCTCAGAATGAGTCCACTCCAGCAAACCGGCGCACACAAACTTCCCTAAACCTACAATTTACTCAGCCAGGGGCAGCCACCACTACCCGTTTGGTCGCATTGTAAAAATGCTCGGATGCATTCCAAAGAAAAACGGTTCTTATCGATAATACATAGCCAGGCCACACAGGCACTGTCTCTGTACACCAAGGTTTTCACAAACTTTCATCTTCTTCTCAAACACGCCGATGCGCAGAGTACTGGGTTTTCAAACAGTTGAGTAAAACCACTGTTTCCCAAACGACAATACAATCGCTGCAGGGCTAAGCTCTTCACTCGCATTCATACCCAAAGATATAATGCCAACGTACCATTTATGGGGCTATCAAAGGAGAAACACATCAATATCCTACCAAAAGAAGTGCGACTACTAGGAGGGTCCGTCGGTTCTTGCAAACCGAGGCCGATCAATTTAAAGTGTAAACTAAGCATGCATATTTTGCAAACAACATAATTTTGCATATATAGGAGACAATATATCAAGAGGCTTGCCTTGCTCCAGCGGAAGATCTTCCTCGGCGAAGACGGCTTCTGGATCGTCCACCGGTTCAGGATCTAAACAAGCAGAAAAGATAATTACTGACAAGCTGAAAAGAGGTAAAACACTAGGAAAAGAACATCGCGGCAGTCGGATGCAGAAAGGGTTGCAGTCGGCTGAGGATGGATGGCTGTTTGGATGGAGGTTTATTGTAGACGGCCGGGTTAAACTTGTGGACGGGGCGGCAAAGCTCACCAGTTAGGAACTCCGGATGGTAGGCTCGGCGATGGAGCTTGAAGATGATGGCTCAGGGGGCTGGGGAGAAGGAAGATGATGGCTTAGCTATGAAGCTGGTGATGATGGTTTGGCAGAGACGCCTGGATTGCAAAACAAAAGAAAAAAGAGGCATGGATGGCTCTATATAGCCGGCGCGAAGCTGGGACATTGGAGTGCAGAGCGATGGAGAGAAAAAGGAGTCGCGATAAGCTGACAAGGTCACAGCGAGCTGGCTGGGCGATGCGACGTCAAGGCAGAGTTTGACTTAGGGATTAGGTGCGGCCGGGGGAGTTGGTATACACTGTAGCAGCGATGGGACACTCTGGTCGTGGCAAGAACGGGTTGGTGAGACTTGCAGACAGAACCTCTGACTATCCGTTAGTCCAAGCGGGTTCTTGAGGTACCACGGCTATTGTCCGTTGGTCCGAGCGGGGTTGCGGGCAGGTGAAGAATGGATTATGTCACCACTTTGGCAGTCGGCGTCCAACGGGAGGAGCGTTGAGAACATGGCTATGGTGCAACTTGGTGAGGCGATGAGACAGCACGACGGGTGACAAGGCAAGGTGTCATGAGCTTGACTGGATCGGGGCAAGACGGGGCGGCGAAACAGAGCTGGTTGACAGGGTAGTTGGCAAGCTCAAGGGTTACTCGGCTGCAAAGACGACCGAGTGGGCAAGGGTAGAGGGCAAGGCTTTGAACTGAGTAGGAATCTACTCGGGCACAAGGGGAAAAGGCAGTCGGCTGGCTAGGGAGAGAAAAACTGGGGCACAGTTGAACGGAATAGGAGAGGAGTTAGAACTCAGGAAGCGAATTCCAACAAGGAGATGAAAAACGGGTCATTACAAACCTCCCCCTCTTAACAAAATCTCGTCCCGAGATTCCGCTACTCGGCGAAGAGCTCCGGGTACTCGGCTCGAAGGCAATCTTCCCGTTCCCATGTAGCTTCATCTTCAGAATGGTTACTCCATTGCACTTTGTAGAAACTGACCATCCTTCGTCTTGTACATCTGTCCTTTTTCTCTAGAATCCGAATTGGGCGCTCTTTGTACATGCTGTTGCGTTGCATGTCGATCACTTCCAACGGGACTTGCTCTTCAGGGATGCAAAGGCATTTCTTCAACTGGGACACATGAAACACATTGTGGATATCGGAGAGTTCTGCAGGTAACTCTAGCTTGTACGCCACTGTTCTGCGCTTGGCAATGATAGGATACGGACCGATGTAGCAAGGCGCTAACTTTCCACCCATTCCGAACCTCTTGATTCCGCGTACGGGTGATACTCGGAGATAAACATGGTCACCTGTTTGAAACTCAAGCTCTCGTCTTCGATTATCGGCGTAATTCTTCTGTCGGGATTGGGCCACTTTCAGGCGCTCTCGGATAATCTTAACTCACTCTTCTGCCTCTTTCAAAATGTCAGGCCCAAAAACCATCTTTTCTCCCACATCCGTCCAACAGAGTGGGGTTCTACACTTGCATCCATACAGAGCCTCATTGGGGGCCATCTGAATACTAGCTTGGTAGCTGTTGTTGTACGAGAATTCGGCATACGGCAGACAGAGATCCCAGGTTCCTTCAAAATCCAAGGCACAGGCTCTCAGCATATCTTCTACGATCTGATTTACTCTCTCAGTTTGTCCATCCGTCTGGGGGTGATATGCAGTGCTGAAATTAAGATTAGTGCCCATTGCTTCGTGTAACTTTTGCCAAAAGTGAGAGATGAACTGGGTTCCTCGGTCAGACACGATCTTTCTCGGGACACCGTGTTGGCAGATAACTTTGGTCAAATACAACTCAGCTAGCTTCTTAGCCGAATAGGTGGTCTTGACAGGGATAAAGTGGGCGACCTTGGTTAGTCGGTCCACTATGACCCAGATGGAATCATGTCTGCCGGAGTTTTTAGGCAATCCAGTTATGAATCCATTCCTATTTCTTCCCATTTCCATTCGGGTATCTTCAGGGGCTAAAGCAATCCTGCCGGCTTCTAATGTTCTGCTTTAACTCTCTGACAAATGTCACAAATTGTGACATACTCGGCAATGTCTCTCTTCATTCCAGAGCACCAGTAATGATCCTTGATATCCTGGTACATCTTGGTACTCCCTGGATGGATGGAATAAGCCGATTCATGGGCTTCTCTCAGAATCAAGTCTCGGATTCCTTTTCGGTCGGTACGCAAATGCATTTTCCAAACCAGATGGTACCCTTGCTGTCCACAGAGTACTCGGGGGCTTTCCCTTTAGTCACGCCTTCCCTAATGACCTTGATTTTTCATCTTCCTTTTAAGCTTCACTGATCTGATCCTCCAATGTAGGTTGAATCAGCAAAGTTGCCAGGGTTCCTGACTTAACCACATTTATCCTTAACCTTTCCAATTCTCGGTTTAACTCTGGTTGATGAGGCAAGCTTAGGATGGCATTGCAATGGACCTTCCGACTTAGTGCATCGGCAACAACATTTGCCTTTTCAGGATGATAATGTATTCCAAGGTCGTAGTCCTTGATTAACTCAAGCCATCGTCTTTGTTTGTGATTGAGCTCAGTCTGAGTGAATATGTACTTCAGCCTTTTATGGTCAGTATAGACCTCACATCGGTTCCCAATCAGGTAGTGTCGCCATATCTTTAAGGCATGCACTACTGCCGACAACTCTAGGTCATGCGTAGGGTAGTTCATCTCATGAGGCCTTAACTGTCTTGAGGCATAAGCAACTACTCTTCCTTCTTGCATAAGCACACAACCTATGACTAGCCGGGATGCATCACAGTACACCTCAAAATCTTTCCTAATATCCGGAAGGATCAGCACAGGTGGGGTTGTTAATCTCTTTCTCAATTCCTGGAAACTTTTCTCACAAGCTTCATTCTACTCAAATTTCCTTTCCTTCTTCAGCAAGTCTGTCATCGGTTTGGCGATCCTTGAGAATCCTTCAATGAATCTCCGGTAATAACCAGCCAAACCTAGGAAACTTCTCACCTCTGTGACTGTAGTCGGGGGAAAGCACATCTCTTACTTTTCCTGGATCCACTTCTACTCCTTGGGCAGTAACAACGTGACCTAGGAAAGCAACTCGGTCTAGCCAAAACTCACACTTCGGGTACTTGGCATACAACTGGTGTTCCCTTAGCTTTCCTAGAACCATTCTCAAATGTTATGCATGTTCTTGCTCATTCTCAGAGTAGATTAAGATATCATCTATGAATACCACAACAAACTTGTCGAGATATTCCATGAATATCTTGTTCATGAGGCTCATGAAGAAGGCTGGAGCATAAGTGAGTCCGAAGGACATCACTGTATACTCATATAGACCATAACGGGTCGAGAAAGCTGTCTTGGGTATATCCTCAGGCCTGATCTTCAGCTGATGGTATCCTGACCTTAAATCAATCTTGGAGAAAACCTTAGCACCTTGCAACTGGTCGAACAAATCATCAATCCTAGGCAATGGGTACTTATTCTTGATGGTTACCTCATTTAGTGCGCGATAATCAACGCACATCCTCTTTGTCTTGTCTTTCTTTTCCACTAAGAGCACTGGAGCTCCCTAGGGTGATGTGCTAGGTCGCACAAAACCTAGAGCTTCAAGTTCTTCTATTTGTTTCTTCACCTCGGCTAACTCCTTAGCCGCCATTCTGTAGGGTCTCTTGGATATCGGTGCTGTGCCGGGTAACAACTCTATAGAAAACTCAATCTCCCGATCAAGGGGCATGCCGGGTAAGCTATCTGGAAAGACATCGGGGTATTCCTTGATCACCGGCACTCCTTCCAGAGGAACGGTCTGCACAGAACTCAAGAGAGGTTGAGGCTTAGGGTTTTCAGGAGGGGTAAACTTCACTTCCTGTCCCAAAGGACACTGCAGGGTTATGGTGCTAGTGGCACAGTCTATCCGGCCCTTATGTTTGGCCAACCAGTCCATGCCTAGAATCAAATCCAAGCCTTGTGATTCCAGGATGATGGGGTTGGCTGCAAAACTAACCCCTTCAATTACCAGGGTAACCCTAGGGCAAGATTGGTCTGACCTAAACTCCTTGCCAAGGGAGCGTATGATCATAGGTACCCTAAGGCCTTGAGTATCCCAACCATATTTATCCACAAAAGCTTGAGAAATAAAGGAATGTGATGCTCCTGAATCAAACAAAACAACTGCAGGTACTGAATTGACAAGAAACGTACCCATCACGACATCCGAAGCTTCTTGAGCTGTCTCCGACTGGATATGGTTGACACGGCCTCGTCCAAAAGTTGGTGTGGCACGGGAGGCATGTCCACTGGCCTGTGTAGTCGGCTGCCCTTGACTGGGCATAGGGGTCCTTGTAGTGCTGATGTTGGAGCATCCAGGAGCTGTAGGAGCTTGCTTCTGAGGACAGTGACAAGCGAAGTGACCCAACTCGTTACAATTGTAACATCGGCTTCCTGACATACTCAGGGTGCTTCTCTGCTGCAGGCCGACTGGGCTTGGGTGGCTCACACTGATATTTGCACTGATGGGTCGGGATTGAACAGATGGAGCTGGGCGGGAAGCAGTCGGGCGAGGCACCTGCCCTTGAAACTAGGGTGGGGCGAACTGACGATGAGGGTTGGGGAGATTGGGCCTGGAACGCGGACCACCACGAGACTGCATCTGGGAGGCCTTGTGCTTGCGAAAAACCTCGATTTCCTTCCTAGCATCTTCAACCACTAGGGCTCTGTTGATCATGTGCTGAAAGGTAGGGAAGTCATGAGCAAGGAGCTGAATCTTCATTGCCACATTCATTCCCTTTAGGAATCTCCTGATCTTCTTCTTGTCTGTGTTCACATCCTCGGGTGCATATCGGGCCAGGTGATTGAATCTGCTCAAATACTCGCTGATGCTGAAATGTCCTTGCTTGAGGTTGTTGAATTCTTCTCTTTTGATGTCAATCACTCCTTCGGGGACATATGCAGCTCGAAAGGCTTCAGCAAACTCGGGCCAAGCAATATTGGTGGCATCCTGATGGGCAGCACAGTAGTTCTCCCACCAGTTGGCAGCGGGACCTCGAAGTTGACGTGTAGCAAACAAGGTCTTCTCAAGGGGTGTGCATTGCACTAGGTTTAGCTTTCTGTCCATGTCCTTTAGCCAGTCGTCAGCCTCTACTGGCTCGGCAGTCTGTGAGAACTCTGCTTTGCGGGACCTCAGGAAGTCGGCAAGCTTGGAGCGGCCAGGGGCTTGTGCCGGTTGAGCTTGATGGAAAAGAGGTTGTAAGGCAGCCAAATTCTGAGCAATGCCTTGCAAGATCTGCGTCTGAATGGCCATAAGTTGCTGTGGGTCCACCGGAGGCTGAGGAGGTTGAGGCAATCCTCCATGGTTAGTGGCTGCAGCGGCAGAGGTACCAGGGCCAACTGCACGACCATTACCCGACATCCGATCACGAGTCTGCTCTACTTCTTGCTCATTTTCTGCTGGAGGTACGTTGATGCGGGCTGGGACTTGGTCTTCATAACCCCAGGCGAGCTGGGGCACGAACATTGCGACGCTGACGTCCTGCCATATGATTCCAGAAAAGGGCAACCAAGGGAGAAAGGCTCAGAAAGACAGGGGCAGAGAAACAGGTAGAACGGATAAAGGAAACAACTGGAACACTTTGATAGAAACAAGCAGCAAACTAGGAAACGCACTCGGAAACTCGGGAACAAACTCGGAAACTCGGCTTCGGCAAAGGGTGATGGATAGGGCAGAGCACTAAACCTTAAGGTTGATTCCAGAGCTTATGCGCAGAAGACAAAAGGTATTTAGATAACCAAGAGTTCCAGAAACATTTTCAAAATCTTCAACGGCAGAAGAAGATGATTGGGCGGACCTTAGCATTTGCAAATAGTATAGTTTTTAAAATAAGATCTCAAAGGTCATCTATGCGCGTAGGGGTTTCGTTCCTAGGGCCAACCGATGCTCTGATACCATCTCTTGTGGTGCCTTGTGAAGGCCCACCATGTGCACACAGTACCCGATCCCTGGATCAGTAGTCGGATACACACATAGTCATCGGTGATACAACTCAGAGTACACTAAGCATTAGATACATAATAGAGTACATACATATATATTACAAAGGGTTTTCTATCCAGGACAGGCCCCGGATGGACAAAAGCACTAACAGGATGAACTAGCGAGACATAGCGCAGACAGAGCGGAAGCAAGGACAAACTACTCGGCAAAAGAACACATCTACACCACAGGCTCGGTTGGGAACTAGGCTCGAAATCTCAAAAGTCTTCGTAGTCGGCTTGGTCCTGGAAGAACTCGGCAGCAGTCAGGTCTTCGTCTTCTTCGTCCAAACCTAATATATATATAGGGACAAGGGTGAGTACTTTCGTACTCAGCAAGCCGGGAAAAAGTGCCATGTCGGTCAGACAAAAAAAAGGGCTATGAGTCTTTATTTGCGAAAACAGCCCTTAGAAACGTTTTGCTTTTCAAACACTAGTGTGTCAAATTTTAGTTGTCGAAACGAAGCTCACGCCTCGATCCATTCCGCAAGTTGCTTTTCAACAACTCGCCACATGTAGTTATTGAATCATGTATTTCCATTTTCAACTTCTGGCAATCAACCAAGTGATCACACAGCTCGGCATTCACCCGAGTGGCTTCGACCACTCCTTAGGTCTGCTATTTGTCCGAGTGGCTCCGACCACCCGTTGACCCTGAGACTCGGCTACAACCAAATCTCAGCTATCCCTTTAAGCATTTTCCGGCTACAACCGGTTATATTCGCTACATTGGCTACAGCCAGTTAGCTCAAACTTTGCTGCCCTGGCTACAACCCGGGAGCCTGCTCTTTATCGTCTTCTGGCTACAACCCGAAGACTTACTCCTGTTAACTTTCCACACACTTGCTTATGGTGCTTCAACACCCCAGGTCACACAGACCCGTTTTTGGCCACATAGGCCTTCTGTTTGCCACTCGGCAAACTCTGGTCACGATTCCCTTCCCATCAATCACTTTCGCAAAATCATTGTCAAACAAATCTACGCTATGTGAATCACCTTACATCGCCCTTAACCGTGGGCACGGCTGTTCGAACAGTTCAGCTAAACTCTGCAGAGGGTGCACGCTTTACCCAAACGACACAAAACTGATACCGAGTACTGGCCTGTACCGGAAGTTTGTGACGAGGCCATTTCCAAAGCCAGTCTAGGGTTATCCAATGCCAGTAGGAGGATCCACACAGGATCAATGCTTCAGGTCGGCTCCAACCACCGTCAGCACTAGGGCCCACGAGCCACAACTCAGATGAGTCCACTCCAGCCGGCACCAAACTTCCCTAAACCTACAATTTACTCGGCCAGGGGCAGCCCACACTACCCGTTTGGTCGCATTGTAAAATGCTCGGATGCAATTCCCAAAGAAAACGGTTCTTATCGATAATACATAGCCAGGCCACATAGGCACTGTCTCTGTACACCAAGGTTTTCACAAACTTTCATCTTCTTCTCAAACACGCCGATACGCAGAGTACCGGGTTTTCAAACAGTTGAGTAAAACCACTGTTTCCCCAAACGACAATACAATCGCTGCAGGGCTAAGCTCTTCAACTCGGCATTCATACCCAAAGGATATAATGCCAACGTGCCATTTGTGGGGCTATCAAAGGAGAAACACATCAATATCCTACCAAACGAAGTGCGACTACTGGGAGGGTCCGTCGGTTCTTGCAAACCGAGGCCGATCAATTTAAAGTGTAAACTAAGCATGCATATTTTGCAAACAACATAATTTTGCATATATAGGAGACAATATGATCAAAGAGGCTTGCCTTGCTCCAGCGGAAGATCTTTCTCGGCGAAGACGGCTTCTAGATCGTCCACCGGTTCAGGATCTAAACAAGCAGAAAAGATAATTACTGACAAGCTGAAAAGAGGCAAAACACTGGGAAAAGAACATCGCGGTAGTCGGATGCAGAAAGGGTAGCAGTCGGTTGAGGATGGATGGCTGTTTGGATGGAGGTTTATTGTAGACGGCCGGGTTAAACTTGTGGACGGGGCGGCAAAGCTCACCAGTTAGGAACTCCGGATGGTAGGCTCGGTGATGAGCGGCAGCGATGGAGCTTGAAGATGATGGCTCAGGGGGCTGGGGAGAAGGAAGATGATGGCTTAGCTATGAAGCTGGTGATGTCGGTTTGGCAGAGACGCCTGGATTGCAAAACAGAAGAAAGAAGAGGCATGGATGGCTCTATATAGCCGGCGCGAAGCTGGGACACTGCAGTGCAGAGCGATGGAGAGAAAAAGGAATCGCGATAAGCTGACAAGGTCACAGCGAGCTGGCTAGGCAATGCGACGTCAAGGCAGAGTTTGACTTAGGGATTAGGTGCGGCCGGGGGAGTTGGTATACACTGTAGCAGCGATGGGACACTCTGGTCGTGGCAAGAACGGGTTGGTGAGACTTGCAGACAGAACCTCTGACTATCCGTTGGTCCAAGCGGGTTCTTGAGGTACCACGGCTATTGTCCGTTGGTCCGAGCGGGGTTGCGGGCAGGTGAAGACTGGATTATGTCACCACTTCGGCAGTCGGCGTCCAACGGGAGGAGCGTTGAGAACATGGCTGTGGTGCAACTTGGTGAGGCGATGAGACAGCACGACGGGTGACAAGGCAAGGTGTCATGAGCTTGACCGGATCGGGGCAAGACGGGGCGGCGAAACAGAGCTGGTTGACAGGGTAGTCGGCAAGCTCAAGGGTTACTCGGCTGCAAAGACGACCGAGTGGGCAAGGGTAGAGGGCAAGGCTTTGAAACTGAGTAGGAATCTACTCGGCACAAGGGGAAAAGGCAGTCGGCTGGCCAGGGAGAGAAAAACTGGGGCACAGCTGAACGGAATAGGAGAGGAGTTAGAACTCAGGAAGCGAATTCCAATAAGGAGATGAAAAACGGGTCGTTACACCGGCCCACGGGCTAAGGCGCCGACCCAAGCACGGTTCGGCCAAACAGGCCGTGCCGGCACGGCCCACCGGCTTTTATGCCCGAGCTAGCCTGATAAGACACGGCCCATCTGGCCAACACTAGGGAAAGGAGGTGTTGGATCTGAAGATGGAGACAGAACAAAGAGAGAAGAAGTAACGAGGGACATCTTGACAGGATAACCCTGATATTCAGATTTTCATTTTTTTTCTCTATTCCCCTTCTTTGTTTTTCTCTCTCTAATAAAATTTACAAAATCATAAATTTTAAATCATACTGTTTACACTTATATATGTATATATATATATACACACGCGCGCGCGCGCACACACATATATAGACATCATCGGTCGATTCGTCCGATTGCTAATTGTTTGTCTGTCTTTTTTTCGTCGCGCATCAAATCGAGTCCATGCCCCGTGATCCGTCTTCCCACGCAACACGCACCCTGCGTCGCCCAACTGCCTCCACCCCCGTCTCATCTCCAACGAATCATCCTAGCTTGTAGTCCTGGGCTGAGGATACCACTAGACAAGCTACTGGATCGGCAAAGGAGACCGCTGGAGAAGTCGATGCCTAGTGCGGTCAACTAGCTCGCTTCGCCACGCAGTAGTAGAGAAGGCTACATGCATGGGTCCTTCACAAAACATATTAAAAATATTGATTATTTTTAGAATATAAAAAAACTTTATTTAAGTTCATCCTCTAATAATCTTTCCCATCACTACCTTATTCATTTTACTATATTTTCTTCCCGTAGCAACACACGGGCATTTTACTAGTGTGTGTGTGTATATATATATAGCCTGGGGAGAAGATAAACTCTCAACTAGAATAAGCATGAGCAGGGATATTTAAAGAAGCATCTTCTAAAAACAAAAGGCAAGAAATATGGTCAGTACCGAGTAGGACGTAAAAATCTTTCTGAAACAAACAATGGCTGTCGCAGTAGGTTTCGCCAACTCATAAAGATCCTGAAGATAAAAAGAATCAAGTGAATAGTAGCGAACAGTAACTTTAAACAGTAGTAAATAGTACCAGTACTAAGTAACTCTGAATAGTGCCAACACGAGTGAAAGGTAAAAATAAGCCTATCAAAAGTAAATTAAATAATAGTGCACTAGGTAAATTAATCATATATCATCAATATTTGTTTTTGTTTGGAAGTTTGGTATTAGAGCCAAGTCACCATTGAAAAGATAAAATATTTAAATCTAGAAGTTAATATCAGAAAGGTAATAAATACAAAGGATAATATCAATCTAAGGTGTAAACTGAACCATACTGAAGAACATAGTTGGCACTCTAATAATAGTCAACTAAACTTAATTGTTGCTTTGATATATAATTTCTATATAAATTGGGGAAAAAGACAGGACGATTTGGAGCACAGATTTGAAGGGTTATATAAAGAACATAAGGAAGTTGAAGAACAATATTCTCTACTTAATAGTAAATTAAACTCTGTATTAAAATTACTAGAAGATTTTAAGATAAGGCAAAGTAAAATTGTACAAAACAGTGATTACATCAAGGAAGACTTTGTTCCTCTAAATAAAAAGGTAGACGTCTTATTAAATTCAGATAAAGTTAAAAAGAGTATCACAGAAGATCTAAAATATCTAGATCAAGAATTAATTGAAATTAAGAAGTTAATTAAAGAAGTAAAAGCTCTAGTACTTTCTAGCCAAGGAAGCAAAGAAATAGTTTTGGCTTCATCAAGTATAGTTGTATCCTCACAAGCTATAAATTCAGAAAAATAAACCTATCTAGGAATCTCCTCATAAGAATAGTAAGCAAGGATGACATACCTTTAAGTAATAATGATAAGCAAAAAGGTAAATATGATGAAGTTGATGATTTGGAAGATGTTGCACAATTAGACAAACAACTCGAAAGATATCAAAGAAACACTTTAAGAATAATAAAACCTCAATAGATATATTGTATGGAATTTTTTAAGAGTAAAAATTGGTTATATAGAATATCTAGAGAAGTAGAATTGAGTGTTTTGACAAAACCAGTCGAGCTAAAAATTGTAGCCAAGGAATTCGAAAATGGATTAAAATATATAGGATATAAGTACATTCACCAAGAAATGTACATAAGAGGAGTCAAAGGTATAACAAGAAAGAAATTAGAAGCGAAAGTGCTAATAACCTTGCTAGACAAAAGATGGGACACAATAAACAAAGCAGCATTAGGCTTTTTAGACAGAGATATGAATGAAAATAGGTTAATAACCTACATAGCTCCAGATTTAATGATGCCTGTAAAAGAATTTATAGATAAAATGAGTTTTGGATTTCAAACAAAGGGATACGAAGAATTTTAGGGGATAAACTTGTTAATAAGTATAGAATTCATAGGAAGATTAACTAACAGAAGTGCTTCTAAATACAAATTAAATGTAAATGATGTGATTGAAAGTATACAATCTAAAGGAATAACATTCATGAACCGTTTAAAAATAAGTTCTAAAGAAAGGACAAGAGAAGAGTGAAAAATTAGTGAATTAATAGAAAGTAAAACTGAGTTAGCCCGAAAATTACATAAGCTACCAAAATAGTAAAGGGAATACCAGAATTAGATTTATAAATTATAAGTCTAGAACCGCAGATGACCTAGATGTAGAAACTTCTGATAAAGATATTATAGATAATCGAAGACATAGTATTTCTGAATTTGTGGAAAGGTTAGATCAAGAAAGTGAAATAAAATATTATGAGGATAAATTAAAAAAAATAGCCATAGAATATAATAATTCAATGAAGAGTGAGTGGCCTAAAATAAGAGATAAAGAACTTTATTTCTACAGAGAATTGTCTAGGATAAAGAAATTAAAAAAGAATAAAGACATGGATATGGAAACCCCCAAAACGAAGAAAGTAAAGTAGAACAAATAAAGCTTATAGAAAAAATTGAAGATGACAAAGGGAAGCAGAAGGTTAGCAAAAAATTAAGTGAAGAAGAGCAATGGGAAGATAATGAGAAATTGTTTTTAAAAATTTATGAAGAAGAAATTAGTTTGATGAAAGAAATGGGGAATATAGGAGAAGTAGAAGACAACTCGGAACAATATAATGATTTTATAAACTCTTTAGATGACATAAGGTTGCATAATCTTGATAATGCTATGAAAGCTATGGAAGTAGACCTAGAAACAGAAAAGAGGAAAATGTATGCTGAAGGTTCTGTAAAAAACGAAGGAGAAAGAGAAAGACCAGCTAGGGCGGCAGGAAAATGGCCTCTAGACAGAGAAGAATATTCATATAATTATATCCCAGGACAATATAGGCACATGGGCACTAAGAGAAGAGATTTTGAGAGACCTGTAAAATTTCAAAATAAAAAAAGTGATGGTGCTATATTAAATTTAGCCGCACATAATCCCATTGACTGGCCAAATATTATTAGCATTTGAAAGGGGTTAATAGTTCAAATATATATATATAACCAACATAATATAGGAAGCAAGGTAGAAGATATGATAACTTATTTAGAAACATTTTTGGGTGAATCTGCTAAGGTCTTATAGGAACAATAAGTTGAAAAGAATCCTAATAACTATAAAGAACTAAAAAGAGTTGTTAGTAATCCACACAATTTTGTAAATGTAATATCCAATATTATCATAGCTGAGAACCCAGAATTAGGTTACACAACTTTGCAAAACAAAAGACTCAAAGAAATAGAAAAATTAACATTGACAAGCTGGAATGGCCTAAAAGAGTTTTCTTAACACTATTTATATAACGCTACAACTGCTAAACAAGAATATAATAGAGGTATAGTTGAGTGTTATTTTAATAAATTACCTGACTTGTTAGGAAGCATGATTTTTAAAGAATATAAAAAAGAAACCAAAGGAACTGAAATTAATATCTCTCAAGCAATAACCTTTGTATTTAAACAATTAAGAAAAATATGTACAGGTATACAAACTCAAAGGTCTATGAAACATTCTGATTATCATTTTTGTAACAAAATAGTGCAAATACCTTTACCATATGGAGAAGATAGGCACAGAAATAAAGGAAGCTATAGACATCAAAATAGAAATAACAATAATATTAAGATAAAGAGAAGATATTTTCTAAGAAGATTAGATAATAAAGCCCCCTTTTTATATAAAAGAAATATAAGACGATATAATCCTAAGAAGACTTATGATAGAACTTGCAGATGTTTTATATGCAATTCACCTGGTCATTTGAGTAGGACATGCCCAAATAAAGATCAAAAGAGGTATTCTATTCTAGTAAATATGAAGAGCAAGAGAGAGTTTTAATTATAGATAGTGTAAATGAAAATATATTAGTATGTGACGATGAAATAAAGGATGATGAGTCAATATACTCAATCGTAGAAACGGATGAAGTAGAAAATATTAACAAAGAATATGAGTCGAGCGATGAAGAGTTAGACTTAATTGATGAGCTAGCAGGAATAAAAATAGAAATGATGAATCAATTAAATTGTGAACATGATTGGGTTAGAGGAAAGGGTGATTACAATATTAAATGTGTTTTTGTATCTACTACCCAAGTCAGGATAATAGAGTCACTTGTAGTATATGCCTAAAACAAGCTTGTGTCGAGTGCATAAGAGCAAATAAACAAAAATGGAGAAAGAAAATAGAATTAGAATGAGATGAGAAGATACTATCAAGCAGAGTACGAGTTTTAGAAAATAGAATAAATAAATTAGAAGTAGAGTTAGAAAATTTAAAAAATAAAAATGATATTAAGGCTTTGCCAGAAAATGAGGCTATACAAAACACTGAATTCAAAAAACAATTGGTAACGTTAAAGGACAGTAACACTTCTAAAATAATTCAGATAAAGGATAACCATTTACCTAATCTGCTCTCTCGTTTACCTATTTTGTAGGAATGAAGAAATCAATGAACTATAATGGAGTTGAATTCTTCACCTTTGGAGATGACAACAAGCTTAAAATATTCCCACCAAATTCCTGTAAATTTAAACCAAAAAACCATATAATCATAGACGAAGTGTAGGAATGTATCCTAGACAATTTCTGTTACCAATATAACAATAAAAGAGAAGAAAATGACTATATGCTATCAATATTAAATAGCCTTGCTGAATATTTTCATCTGCTAAATGAATTAATGCCAGAAACAGAAGATCATGAAATAATACAACAAAAACCCATATATGTTGTATTTGACGGAAATCTCTCAGGAGTCTATATATCTTTTGAAGAAATAATAGCCCAAAAAATAGATACAAAGTTAATGGGAGGCATATCGTGGAAAAAATATAAAAATATTGATGAAGTATTAAGCCAAGCAAGGAAAATATTTGGAATAAATTACTATTTGGAGCTAGCTGCAAAGGAATATATTCAAAAATGCAAGAAAACCAAGAACAAGAAAGCTTCAGAGTCTATATATATGCAAATATAAAGGAAGAAGGATCATCTAAAAAGCCTACATATAAAAATGCTTAACCAAGGGGTTGGATCCCTTAGATGGTGAATATATTGGTTGGAGGATAATAGAAAAATTCGAAGAAGTTTCTCCACAATGGAAGAAGAAGCTAAAAGAAGAAATATTTAAGGAATTAAAACAAGAAATAAATGAAAATTTTGGAGAAATAAAAAAAGCATATGACGATAAATTTGACGTCTCTTTTTCCGAGATGGATACTATGGATATTGGAGGTTATGGGCAACTAGACCAATAGGAAAAGTAGCTAACATACAAAATATATATGAGAAGTTAAATTGATAAGATATTATCAATTATTCGGGCATGGTAAACATAAACCTTTTTCAATTACACGTCTAATGTACCTCATTATATGACCTAACAAAGGTAAAGTGAAGAATAGTTCAGAAGAACACTCTATAAGCATAGAATGATAATGCATGTAGGCTCGACTGAATAAATACAGAAGTGCTTTCGATGAATGACATATCTCTACTAAGAATATTATGAAGAATATAACTTTCGGCGAAAAGTATGACATACATGTCTCAACTTTAGCTGAACAGAGGATGCCTGTGAAGCAAGAATAGAAGAACCAATCTCTCGTGTGTGCCAGCTCATGAAGCACCATGATGATGAAAATACGAAAAAAGCTCAGACAAGCCTCCTCTCAGCCTCTATAAAAGGAGGAGTTGGCTAAGCCAAAGATACATATCGAAGAAGCAAGAACTCCTTCAAGCAGAGTGCAGAACCACTCTCTACCCTTAGTAGTAGTTTGCTAAGAATATACCTTGCAAGTATATTAAAGCAAGAAGTGTAATATAAATCAGTGCAAGGTAAGCAAGTTACACTTGTTTGTATCATTCCTCGGGGTTTTCGAAAGGAAAACCATATGTAAGCTTGTTTGTTTATTATGAAAAAGCTTTTTTAAAGTTTTCCTATCTGTTTGTTCTAAGCGAGTGTTTATGCTAGGAACCCTATAGAAGAAACCTTTTCAGTAGTTCTCGTTCATAGCCTGCATCTCGCATAGGCATTAGGAGAACCCATATCTATAGAGAAGTGTTCTCTTTGGGTGGAACTGCCTGAGGAGAAGATAAACTCTCAACTAGAATAAGCATGATCAAGGATATTTAAAGAAGCCTCTTCTAAAAACAAAAAAGCGATAAATATGGTTGTCGGCGAAACGGGACTGGGGGTATCCACAGTCGCCGGGGACGCGTGGGTCTTCGGCCACGTCAGTTCCCCGGGGCCACGTCCTGCACGACTGACGACCGGCTACGATCGTGTCTCTCGCACGGTGTCCGGGGCCCGGGCGCGCCTCCCGGTCCCAGGATGCGTCGCCCCCGGCCGCGGACGCGCCTTCCCGAGCCGGCCGTGTCTCCCGCACGGTGTCCGGGCCCAGGGCGCGCCCCCCCACGCCCGGATGCGTCGCCCCCGGCCCCGGGAGCGCCTCCCCGTGCCCGGGGGCGCCGCCCCCAGACCCGGGTGACAGGCGACGGGGCGTGCCGTGCCCCGCCACCCGGTGGGACGCGCGTGGATTCTCAAGACGGCCCCCCGTGGGCCTGCTCCCTGCACAGTCCGAGACACAGCGACGTGCACTCTCACTTCTCAACAGGGTGCGTTGCTGTAGCCGTACACAGCCGCCCAGCAAGGGGCCGACCAGACCAGCCGCCCGCAGCGGGCGACCGGGCGACCCGGCGTGCCTCCCGCACGGCTCAGCAAGCGGGCGTGGGCGACTGGACGTCTCTCCGGCGCGGCGCAGCAGGCGGCCACGAGCGTGCAACAAGACATAGCAACCTCTCTCTCTATGTACGGGGCACTGTGGACTCCCCTCGCCTATAAAGGAGGATCCATGCCGTAGACGAACATAGGCAGCTCAAGCCCCAGCCTTAGGCAACAGAGATCTCCTTCTCCTTCCTCGGGTCCGGTCGCTAGTAGAACGACCGACGCCACCTCCGAGTTCCCGATGAGCTTCCGAGCTCCCGGGGTCCTCCTTGTAAACTCCGATGCACATTCGTCTCTCTCTCTCTCTCATAGTCCAAAACACAGGAGTAGGGTATTACGCTCCGGCGGCCCAAACCTGTATAAATCCTCGCGTCTCCCTCGTGTGTGCTGTTCATCGTCTTCCCCGCGGGATCACCTCGGTTCGGACGGTCCGGACTCGGTTCAGACGGTCCGGACCCTTCAGCCTCCGTCCTCTGCTTCACCGCGGTTTGGACGGTCCGGGCCCGCTGTGGACGGTCCGAACCCCGCAGTCTCTTCTACGTCTTCTTCGCCTATCTTTCTGCTACACCTGAAGCCGGCTCTGCCTGAGAACTACTCCCCTGGCCGAATCTCAAAAGGGGGTCTCCCGACTTCCCGCCGTCGAGGTTAACTCCTCCGACAATGGTGACTATCGAATAGGACGTAAAAATCTTTCTGAAACAAGCACCAGCTATCGCAGTAGGTTTCGCCAACCCATAATGATCCTGAAGATAAAAAAGAATCAAGTGAATAGTAGTAAACAGTAACTTTGAACACTTGTAAACAGTACCGACATTAAGTAACTCTGAATAGTGCTAGCACGAGTAAAAGGTAAAAATAAGCCTATCAAAAATAAATTAAATAATAGTGTACTAGGTAAATTAATCATATATCATCAGTATCATTATTTGTTTTTTTTAAAAGTTTGGTATATATATATATATATGTATGTATGTATGAGCATGTGGATTTTAGTGCCTATCCAAATACATAGACAAAATCTCTCGCTTCCTCCATTTGAAAATATAATATGTGATTGTTTTTCAAAAGTCAACATTCAAAAATTTTAACTAACAATTAAATTAAAAATATATGTGTTTGATGTTACATATATAGTATCACAAGGTTTGTATTTAAAAATATTTTTATATGATATTAATTTTGTAGCCGTTAATAATATATTATGAAAGAAATTAATGGTCAAAGTGTAATAGACCGTGTAAAAACCTAATACGTATGATATTTTTAAACGGAGCGAGTATATTTAGGATGTCAGAATAAATTCCGGAGAAACAATAATTTTCTCCGCGCGTGATGAAGATTACTTGCTCCGTTGCAACGCTAGCCGCCACGAGCGCAGTCACGCGCGCACGTAAGTGCTTCGCTTCCCTCCCAGCTATATGGAGGGATACCGTGAGATACTGAGATGCCTTGCTTGAACAGCCGCGCGGCCGATTATACCAAACCCAAAACCGCCTCGCCGGTGTAACCTCAGATTCCTCCAATCCTCCCCGGCCGGCCGCTGCGGCCGCGTTAAAAACCTCGCCTTCTTCCACGCAGCAGCAGCAGGTGATCGGGTGCTCTCTAGTCCAAGTGCGTGTGAGCGAGAGAGAGAGAGAGAGAGAGCGGGGGGACATGGCGATCGGGGGAGGGATCATCGGCGGCGGGCACCACCACTCCGTGGTGGCGACGCGGGTGGCGGCGGTGGCCCACGTGCTGTTCCTCACCACGGCGGTGCTCATGCTCGTCTGGCTGCTGCGCTTCCGGGGCGGCATCAACATACAATCCGACGACCCCGAGCAGATCTTCAATGTACGTAACTATACACATGCATCATCTTCTCTCTGAATTATTCTTCTCCAATCTCCTAGAGCTCATTGCCTTGACAAAAATGCATGTGTGCATAACTGAGTTCGTTTAGCTTTTCTGACGATATTGTTTCTCTTATTCCTTTCTCTCCAACAATGCAGGTCCATCCATTCGTGATGTGCTGGGGCTTTATTCTTCTACTCGGAGAAGGTAATTAACGTACATCTGCGTTAAGTTTTTTTTCCAAAGAATGTACAGTTCGATCATGTCGTTCTAGTTACAAAACAATTACTACCAACCCAACTCGTACAACTGGTTGATCGATCCATCGACCGATCTCTGAATAAGCCTTAGCAAACACTGTTCTGACAAAATGTTGCAACAAAACCATTGCCAAAAGCCCCTACAAGATCGGTCGATGTAGTAGTTGTTGTTATCATGGGCCATCATCCACTGTCTTATAGTGAGAAGATTAGAACAAGGTCTGTTCAGTAATCAGTACTACTACACACTGCACTTTAATCTTTAATTAGTAAATGGGCTTGTGTAGGGGTTTGGTGGCTGCAAAAAGCATTCGACCTGGCTAGCTCATTGTTCAGTGTAAATCAGTGTGTTGGGTGAGTGTCCATAGCAAGGGTCACCTCGAATTCTCATGATAATGACTCTCAGATAGCTACGTTTTCCTGCCAACTTCAGTCCATAAGTTAATTTTCCCTGCAATACGATTGTGCAAGTTAACATAAAAAGTTCTCTTTTTTTTTCCAAGAACAACAAAGTTGAAGTCAGCATTGAACAATTGAAATTCTCGTTTCATTTTCCTTCTAAATTATGATTCAACAGTCCAGAATCAAAGCTAATCTTTATATATAATAATTGAAGGCTATTATAAACTCCCACATTAACCAAACAGGCTTCAAATATAATCCCGATTTCCATAAATATTGGCTGTATCTATTCTTAGTTAGTGCAAAGGCTGGAAGTTATATTTGCTTTGTAAAAAAAAAACTCTTACATTAACCTAAAAGATATAAAAAACGCGAAAATTTTCCAAATTAATCAGAAAGTGTAGAAACTATTCTCACGTTAATCTTGAAAAAAAAAATTGCAGCTATACTAGCGTACACGACGATACCGATGGACCACCGGACGCAGAAGATGGTGCACATGCTGGTGCACCTGGTGGCGCTCATCCTCGGCATCTTCGGCGTCTACGCCGCGTTCAAGTTCCACGACGCCGCCGTGGCGCCGGACCTGGTGACCCTCCACTCGTGGCTCGGCATCCTCGCCATCGCGCTCTTCGGCCTCCAGTGGCTGTTCGGCTTCTTCGCCTTCTGGCTCCCCGGCGCCCACGAGCGGACGCGGGCGGCCGCCGCGCCGGCGCACGTCGCCGGCGGCCTGGCCATCTTCATGCTCGCCGTCTGCGCCGCGGAGACGGGCCTCGTCCAGAAGAGCGCCGCCGCCGCATCGGCCGGCGAGGGGAAGCTCATCAACGTGACGGGGATCTTCATCCTGCTCTACGGCGTCGCCGTCGCCACCGCCGTCGCGCTCCGCAAGGCCTTCTTCTTCTAGGCGCGCGCGCGCGAGAGAGAGAGCCGTTGGATGGCTTGTACGGTAGAGATTGTTTGATCTGAGCCGTCGATTTGACGTGTTGGTGTACACGTATTTGTATGTAACGGAGTTTGCGTGGTGTGGGGTGATTCTTTTTTTCTTTTTTGCTACATTTGTAAAGTGAAAAAGGTAACGCATAAATTTACTGGGATGGACGTCTACATTTGTGTAGGGCAAAAATTAGTCAAATTGCGAAAATTACGCTTAGAAATTTGTAACTAGGGATTAACCGCTAGTTCTCTTAAGGCTCTTTACGAATAGGGAGATAGTAGTATAGATAAAATCCATCCGTTCATTTGAATGGATATTTTAATAAATGACGTGTTAATTATAAAAAATACCTACATTGTCACTGAGGGTATTTTAGTCTAGGAAAATATTTCTATTCATCGATTCTGAGGCTGACGCCGACGCCTGTTCGCGAGGCCGACGCCGACACCGTCTGTTGGCAGCGATCAAGGGGGGCAACAAAGCACCGAAGCAGCAGAGCAGCGATCGTCTGTTGGCAACGATCGATTGTGAGGGCAGCAGAGCAGCGATCGAGGGAGGCAGACGGCGACTTTGTAGCGACATCGATACGGACGCAAGCTATTCTCACACAGCAACGCCGAAGTAGACGCCATCTCTGCGCGCACCGCAGCCCCTCCCTTCCATCTCTCCACACGCCGTGTGCCGCCGCCCATCCCACATGTCGTGAGGAGGGCTGGCCTTCCCGCCCTCTCGCTAGGAGCACGTGGTTGTCGCGCCCTAGCTGTCCCTTCAGCAGGAGCACAATCCAACGTCCTTGCCATCGAGAGTGTTATTATCTAGGTATGTACAGAGGACTGGACATTTCTGTGTGGTCACGTTCGTGGTTTTTTGGGTGTGATGAAGCAAAAAATTGTCATAAATAGAAGCGACCTCCAGAATTAAATATTTTGAATAATTTATTTGTTTGTAGGAGAGTACGTCCGTTAATTGTTCAAGATGATCAAATAGTAGGTTAACCTAGGTCATAAAGCCGGCATATAACAATCTCTTGGTTAAACTCTGACTACTTTGTAAATAGAAAAATCCTCTGATATATTGCAAATAGGAAGTAAGTCCACTAGTGATGCTAAAATATTCTACAATGCTTATGGTGTGTGATGTGTCCGCTACTGTATCTAGTATATTTTCGCGTTCGTTTTGTAGCGTTTTGGTAGTACTTCTGTCATTAACATATTTTTAGTTACTAATAGCATCGGTGGGCATAGTTGTGTTTTTTTTTAATTTATGTTAACAATGGGGTAATTGAGACGTAATAGTTTCCAATTTCAGTTGAGCATCATGGCTGACGAGGAGTATGTTAGTCTGGAGGAACTGGAAGAGTATAATGTCGTTGCAAATCAGAAGTTTATGAGCGAGGAGGAGTTCTATGAGTTCTACAATAATTATGCATATGAAAAAGGATTTAGCGTGAGGAGGAGCAACGTGAGATACAAGCCAGGCAGCAAAGAGGTGATATGGAGGAGATTCGACTGATTGTGTGAAGGGTACAAATCAGCGAATAACTTTGGAAGGACCAATAAACAAAGGGAGCCACGGGCAGATATGGATGTATGGCACGTCTTGATATCCAGAAGAGTGAAAACAACAACATATGGTATATGAAGGATTTTGTGGATGTCCACGAACATGTGCTTGCAAAACTGGAGCATGTATTTGTTCTGCGTTCGTGTCGTGGACTTAATGATCCACAGAAAGCTGAGGCAGTCGAGTTGGGGCTAGGTGGGCTCCGTCCTTGCCAGATAATGGACATTATGGAGAAGAACCACGGTGGTACTGAAGGGAGGTACAAGAAAAAAAGAATCGAAGGTAACGACGCCGAGTATGTTTTGAATCATATGGTAGCGATGAAACAATAGGATTAGGAGTTCTTTTTTAAATACAGTATGGATGGAGAAGGACGACTGCAGAATATATTCTGGTCAGATGTGAAAGCCCATTGATGTCGCCTAGAGGGGGGTGAATAGGCGTTCCTGAAAAATTCTCCAAATGCAGCGGTAAAATACTGGTAGGAACCTCCGACCAAAATGGTAGGAGGCTCCGATCGGCTCTCTCGGGCTGGCCGAGAGGGCTAGTCGGAGGTTCCGGCCAAGAACGCCAAAGGTTCTGACCCTAGTGTTCTGACTCTACCAAGACATCTCAATAATGGATAAATTTACAGAGGTCAAATGTGGAGCAAGTAATAGGGTGGCAAATAAATACAGGCAAGTAAAGATACAAAATAAGGCAATATTGAGAAAGCACGACGGAGACACAAAGATTTTTCCCAAAGTTCGGATCACAAAGATCCTACGTCTCCGTTGAGGAGCTCCAAAGAGCCGGGTCTCGATCGACCTCTTGCCTCACCAAGCGACCACACAGATCAACTTGGTATCCACTAGAATTTATATCTTTTCCTTGCGAAGGCGAGATTAACCTTCACAAACTTTCCCGGAACAATCCACAACAAGAGGAAGCTCACGGGCAACGCCTAACCGTCTAGGAGGTTTTCCTCCAAGAGAAATAAGTTCCAAGCAGTCAATCCGCGTCCTCCTCAAGTGCACAAGATCCTCCTAGCCTTCTCTCAACAAAATTCACTTAACTTCCCACTAGATCCTCACAAGAATCACAAAGGATGCACTAGAACTAGTTGGGAGAGCTCAAAGAACCTTAGGAGAGGCTAGGAGACAGTTGGAATGAAGTGGTATGGCCCACTAACAACTAGAGACAAAGTTTGGGTTTTATAGGCATGGCTTACGTCACTTAGCCGTTACTCACAGATTTTGGCCCGGAGGTTCCGACCCCAGGGGTAGGAACCTCCGGCCAACACTTAGTCTCTAGCCGAGAAAGCTGGTCGGAGCCTCTGACCCCAGGGGTAGGAACCTCCGACCCTGACACTGAAACTAGCCCATCCCAATGTATGTGTTGTGCCAAAGTGATGGACTCTCAGCTATTTGAATCTTAAGCACTTAAGTGGTCTTGGAACACCGTTTGCAACTCCTCTTGATAGTACGGTTTCCTACGACTCAAAAGAAAGTTCAAACGAATTTAAAATAAACTCCGAGTCGCTTCGCCGTTTTGCGTCATGTTTTTGTGGAAGTCTCCATGCACCACACCAAGCAACCTGGGACTAATTTCTGCACAATTCTCGATAAACTCATTAGTCCCTTAATTGCTTTGTCATTAATCTACCAAAACCCACTTAGGGGTTAGATGCACTTTCAAGATGCACAATCATAGATGGACTATGGTGCTTTGGGTGAGGTCGTCGTTTTTGACAGCACATACCGTGTGAACAAGTATAATCTTCCTTTTGTCCCTTTTATAGGGGTTGACCATCATCGTATTACAGTTATCTTTGGATGTGGTGTTGTTTCCGACGAGACTGTTCCATCATATGTGTGGCTGCTAGAAGCATTTCTGGAGGTTATGCACCAGAAGCATCCAAACTCACTGATCACGGATGGGGACGTGGCGATGGCGAGAGATTGAGATTGTTATGCCTACGGCGGATCACTGGTCGTGCAGTTGGCACAGAGCAGAACGTGGTCAAACGCTTCCGTGGTCAGAAGCTCAGTGATTTCAGATTGCTCATCTACCAGATAATGGAAGTTGATGAATTTGAAAGACATTGGGTGGAGTTTGGGGTGACTTATAACATCACAGAGGATAACCTATGGATGTGTAGAATGTATGAACTTAGAACGAAGTGGGCTGCAGCATACACAAATGGGAGACATTTTTTGGGCATGAAGAGCAATCAACGCAGCAAGAGCCTGAACTCAAGGCTTTATAAGCGTCTAGACCGGATGTTGACACTGGTTGATTTAGTGGCGCATTACGAGTTTTGCTTGTCATGCATCCGCAGGAGAGAGGTTGAGCTTGATTGCCGTCGAAGCGCGAAGCCTTGGCTTCTGTTCTGTTCACTGATTTAGCAGCTGATACTCTTGAGAAAAGAGCTGCATGTATTTTCACACCAAAGATGTCCCGGAAGGTGAAGTACTAGATTAGGAGACTATCTAAATGGTCCGTGACGAAGGTGACATTCCATGATGCTTCTTGGAGGTATGAAGTAGCATCTGCTGCTGATAGCAAAAGTTTGTTTCATGTGACATGTGCTTTTGATGTGTCTTTATTGGTGCATGTTAGCTGCCAATGTCGAATGATGGAGTGCTACGGCTTTCCATGTGCACATATTTTGAGTATTCTCAAGTATAACAACATAGACACCATCCCTCCATGCTGTGTTTCTGCTAGATGGACAATGAATGCCAAGAGTGCATACCCAACAGACATGGTTACGAACATGCAGATCTGGACTGCACAGAAGCAATGTTTTCATACCCTCCATAACTTGGCTAGTCGTGCCTTGTTCAAAGTTTCATGGAGCGTAGAGGAAACGGAGACGGCTATACAGTTCTTTTATGGTATTATAAGCAAAGAAATGGAGAATCATGAAGGCAAATATGAGACGTCCTTTGGTCCTTTGCTTGCGCACTTTTCAGGGGCTAATCGTCCTTTTGCCGGCAAAGTACTTGATCCAAGACAGATTATTACTAAGGGTGCTCCTCGTTCAGATTCGAGGTGAAAGGCAACCCAAGAATCGTGAAGCTCGAAATAAGTAGAAGATTTTAGGTACCTCCAATAGTTTTCTGCTTTCTTTCTTATGGTTAATCCAACATATGTCTAGTTGGCTTACCCTTGTACTGATATCAGCTTGGTTTACACTTTTGTAGGGAAATGACATTGTCGAAAGTGATTGTGATGGATAGGTATACAAGTCTTGAAGTGTGTTTCCTAGATCTATTTGTTTTGAGATTACCGGACTTGTTCTTGCTGGTTGTGTATCTCTATGAAATTCATGCATAATCATGTTTTGTCAACCTGCAGGAACTGAAGATTGCAAGCTTCAACACCATTTGCCATAATCCATTCAAGAAGAGTAGTTTTAATAAAGTCAGTACTTGGTCAGACCATATTCAGAAGGGTTCTTGGTGTTTCTTCCCATGATAGCCTATAGAATAATCTAGAGAACATATGTGCAGCATTTGAATTTTTATATTGTGCTTTTACTGTAGCCACAATAATTTACTAACTTCAGTGAGAAATTGATATTTTATTAGTTTCAGTGAGAAATTATGTTTTTATTTATTTCGGTCTTTTTGACATATACCCTCCAAAATAACATATTAAAATAAAGAATATTCTACTATAAACACTATAGACTCTTAACTTTTCCAAAAATTTTAAAAACTTAGACAGTACTCCGCGAGATTCAACGGTCCAGACCGTTCTCACCATTTCTAGATGGTCTGGACAGTGTATATCCCCTTAGGCGTGGTTCAACGGTCAGGACCGTTTTGACCAAAGTTGGATGGTCCGCACCTTGACCTAATTTTTTTTACATAGCCCAACTCGTTTGTCAAATTTTTTTATTTTCGAAACATGTCACGTATCTATAAAAACATGTTATACATACTAGTTTCCAACCATAAAGTTCTACCTAAACGTGGAGGACCGTTTGCTCCAATGCCTGGGATGACACGTGGGGCCAACTTGATATCGCGTCGCTCTATCGGTTTTTGTCACGCCCAGAATTTCCATCCAAAATTCTGGAAATTTATTGTGTATAAATCCTCGTCTAGGAATCAACCAAGGTACACATGATATAGTTGCTAATCAAAGTACTTGTTTATATATCAAAATCATTTATTACAGAGGCAAATGGCACCTCACAAAATAATAAAGTTCTAGCAGCGATAAATAAAATAAGACAACGTGACGAAACTCACTCCACGAGCTTGACCGGGACTCCTGCTTAATCCTCCAAACAGTCCTCCTCGCTGAAGTACTCCTCTGAATGATGATTGTTAATTGCAAGGTGAGTACATAAAATACTCCGCAAGCCACACAGCAAATATGCAAGTGCACAAGATAACAAAGGATAGTATAATAGGGCTCAAATTTGCATAAAAGCATTTAATAAAACATTTAAGAGAGTAATAAAGCATTAGTTATTAAATAATATTGATCAACACTATACCGCTCACCAAAACGGTATAGGCCCAACCACTCCAACCTGGAGCTAAACATATCCCACCATTCAACAATCAAGTTTAGGTAGTGTGGGACTAATCATAGAAAATATTGCTAGGCTTGCCCTTAACCGTGGGCACGGCTATTCTAATAGTTTTACTCTGGCCAGAGGTGTACCAATTTACCCACAAGACACAACTCCACAACACATCACTGTGCGCCTCGATACCACCACGGTACCTCGAAAAGGAATTGTGACAGGATTATCCATGTAACTCGCACAATAGGAGAGCCTTCCGCCGAACCTCCGGTCTCCGGTAAGGGTGATCAAGTACCTTCCCGCGAGACGGCCCGACGCCCGAAGCATGGTCTTATTGTCACTGTCATGTGTGGACTTATATCAGCCACAACACGCCCTGGTGCCTCCTATTAAAGTCGGCACACTTCAAACTCCTGCTATCCCATTCTAGCTTGTGGTTAGCACGAGTGTTGCTTTGCAACAAGTAATCCGTGAACCGGTCCTTAACTGTCACGAGCACCGCTAGCAACATTCACAACCCTGGCACTTGCAACCCACCATTTATCCGTATTTTAATGAACCATTAAATTAGCCTTGCATGACCATAGTCGTAAATGGAATCATCATTTCATGTGAACTAAATATTTAATCGAAGTTAATGTTACAACCCAGAAGTTATTCTATAGTTTACTAAGCATGGCTAAGCAGAGTCCTAGAGGTAATCTAGCTAACCAATAAATAAAGCTAGCTAGTCATATTTATCCCATAGGTATAATATCCAGTAATCAAGTCAAAGGGGCCATAAACAAAGATTAGGGTTTTTCTTTCCCAATGACATAATAAAATAAATGCAGAGTTGAAGGGAAATATAGTTTTAAACATAGGAACAACATGCTCAAAGGTATTGAGGAACCTGTATGACTTGCCTTGCTGCTCCTCACAAGCCTCGGAACTCTCCTCGAGAAATTGCGGCTCTTCCTGAACATCGGCGACTAAAGGCAATACACAAAAATGAGCAAAATAGTACATCAACACACATGAATAGTGGCATATTATATTTTTAATGGGTAGATCTTGGTTTTTAAAGAATTTTGCAAGTTGAATAACCCCAAACGGAGTTTGGATGAATTAGTTATGAATTTTAGAAGTTTAAACCCTTTTAAAAGCTTATTAAAAGAATTAAACTGATTTATTGCGTCATTAAGGAATTAATTTAATTTGGAAAAAGGAATTATGATGTCATCACAGGGGAGAGAGGGGGGTGGGCCAACGGCTGACCAGCGGGGCCCACTAGATAGAGAGAGAAAGGGCTTTGGTCCACGGTAGACCGAGTTGACCGAGGTCCACGGAAGTTCACAGGACGATCCGACGGTTAGGATTTAATGAAACCAGATCGGACAGTCCAGATTGATCCAAGATTTTAAGAGAGATCAAAGGCTTAGATCTAATCCTACTTAGATCGGACGGCTGAGATTAGATCGGGCAATCGACGGCTCAGATTAGATCCGCTCGGGCGGCAGCGGTGGCACGAGGACCAATGGTCACCGGCGATCAGCGGCACGGGGCACGCGGCGAGGGCGAAAATAGGTAGAGGAGGTAGCGGCGGTTCTCATCGTGGGAAGACGGGCGGCGAACGGCGACGAAGACGCTAGCGGCGAGCTCCAAGCGGCGGCAGTCTTCGGGTTCCTGTCAGCAATGGTGCGCCGACAATCTCCGGCGGTCCAGAGGCGGTGGCCAAGCTTCCTTGGGCTCCAGCGAAGCTCACAGAGGCGACGGCGAACTCCAACGGCAACTAAAACGGCGACGACATGCGACCGGGGCTTGGCAGCGGCGGCGGAGCGAGCTCAAGACGTGGGGAGGCGGCTAGGGCTAGCTAGGGCTCAACCTTGGGCGCAGGATAGCTCCTAGGGGTCTAGGGCTTGCTATTTATAGCGGCGAGGGAGGGAGACCGGTTCGGATTTGGCGGCGCGGCGGATTAGGGTTCTCCTCGGAGTCTCGAAGCTTCATGAGTCTGTTGTGGGGTTGATTCCATAAACTACGCGCCGCGATTCTTGAGGGGAAAGGGAAAGGAGACCTTGAAGATCAAAACCCCTCACTCAATCGGATCAGAAACCCACCGAATCGAGCGAATCAGATACGCTTTCACGACGGCAATGGCGGAGCAGCACAGTGCTCTCTGACCGAAGGTCAGGGACGATCCTGACAGGTAGGACCCACCTATCGATGAGCGCACCGAGATAGACGGGCGGCTGTAGGCCATGGGCCAGGTACGCGCGCGGAGAGAGGGTAAGTGCACAGTAATGGGCCGGATTCGGCCCGTGCACAGGGAAGGATTTTTTTATTTTCTTTTTCTTTTATTTTAATGCTGTGACACAATTTAACTCACCAAAAATACTTTCCTTAATCAAATAAATCCCAGAAAATTCCAGAAAATAGATGATTAAGCAAAGAATTTTATAAAATTATTTCTAGGCCCATTTTGCTATAGATTTTTCTCTGTTTTTATTATTTTCACTCATTGAGGCTTTTAATTTAATTTCTAAAATTCCTTTTTCTCATTTATTTTTATATGAGGATAATTTAGGGTGTTACAGTTTTCTTTCCATCTAGCCTCCAAAATAACATATTAGAATAAAGAATATGCTACTTCAAGCACTATAGACTCTTTAATTTTCCAAAAATTTTAAAAACTTAGACAGTACTCCGTGTGGTTCAACGATCCGGACTGTCCTCACCGTGTCCGGACGGTCCGGACCTTGTATATCCCTTAGGCGTGGTTCAACGGTCAGGACCGTCCGAACCGAGGTTGGACAGTCCGCACCTTGACCTTTTTTTTTTACATAGCCTAACTCGTTTGTCAAATTTTTTTTATTTTTGAAACATGTCACGTATCTATAAAAACATGTTATACATACTAGTTTCCAACCATAAAGTTCTACCTAAACGTTGAGGACCATCCACTCCAACGCCTGGGATGACATGTTTTTATGTTCGAAACATGTCACGTGTCTATAGACATATTAAATTAAATAATATGCTACTGTAAACTCTATATAGTATTTAGTTTTTTTAAAATTTTAGAAGAGTCGACAGTACATCACGTGGTTCAACGGTCCGGACCGTCCTCACCACCGTCAGGACGGTCCGGACCTTGTATTTCCCCTTACGCCTGCTTCAACGTTCAGGACCGTACTGACCTAGGTTGGACGGTCCGTATATTAACCTAATTTTTATTACCTAGTCCTTCTCATTTGTCAAATAATTTTATTTTACAAACACAGTGCATAGCTATAAAAACATGTTATATATTGCGTCCCTCTATCGGTCTTCTTGGCATCTACCCTCCATAGTAGGGATGAAAACGGATCAAATATGGACGGAAAAAGCTCTACCATATTTGTTTCCATTTTTTTAGAACCGGAAACGAAAACAAATACCTCGGAAACGAATATTATCGATTACATATACGGAGCAATTACGGTCATGGATATTTATCGGAACATGAATATCCCGTAGACCGTTCTTATAAAATCAACGAAGAGATATAACTAGTTCTTTTATCCAAAAGAATATATTAAATTAAATAATATTCTACTGTAAATACTATAGACTATTTAGGTTTTCAAAAATTTTAAAAATTATACAATACTTCGGGTGGTTCAACATTTCGGACTGTCCTTAATACGTCCGAACGGTCCGGAAATCGTAATTCCCGTCATTTGTTGTGTCAACTGTCCGAACCATCCTGACCGTCCTGACCATGTCCGGATGGTCCGGTTTGTGTATTTCTCCTTACGGCTGATTCAACATTCAGGACCGTCCTAGCCGTTGTCGAACGGTCCGCATAATAAGCAAATGTTTTTTTACCTAGCCCAACTCGTTTGTCCAATATTTTTATTTAAGAAACACGGTACACCCTACACTGCTATACTAAAATGTTATATATACTAGTTCCAAACCATCAATTTTATTTTCAACGTTGAGGAAAACACGTTTAATATGCTACTGTAAATATTATTTGTGTCGTTGAACTGTCCGGACCATCCGGAACTGGTACGGACGGTCCGGACCATAGACATAGCAAGTGACAGAATTAGACCACTTTCACGATTAGAATGGTCAACAACGTTTTTGGCCATGACCAATATTGGATGATTAGTATGCTACAGTAAATATTATTTGTGTTGTTCAACTGTCTAGAGGTCCGGACGGTCCGGACCATAGACATAGCAAGTGACGGAATTACTCGACCCGGACCGTCCGCACACGGTCAGGATGGTCCGGAATTTTTGTCTCCCGTTCCTACAAGCTAAAAAGAACTCCGGAGCGGACCGTCCAAAGCTTGGTCGGACGGTACCAATACGTCTTCCGTGCCCACACATCTTCCCTCATCCGCTCAACCGCCCTCGCCGGAGCTTCGCCGTCGGCCGTCGCCATCGTCCCCCGCGTAGGGAATCCTCCACGCGCCGCCTTCCGCCCTCGCCCGGAGCGCCGCTGGGCCGCCCTTTCCCCTCATGCAGGCGGCTTCCCCTCACGCCGCAGTTGGCCGCCCTGCTGGCGGCGCCTTTCGCCGCTAGTGGCGCTGTGATCCTCCCGCCGTCTCCACCGTCGTGATCTACTCAGGTGAAATTGCTGAACACAAATTAAATTTTCTTCGTTAATGGCAATAATAGGGAGTAGGTTCTTCCATCAAGGTTCAAATTCAAGGCAATTAGATGTATTGGATACTCCTAAGCCAGATGTTTAATCCTTACTTTTAGCTAGAACAACAATCCAGCCTTTTACCATAGAAAATACCTGCTGTTTTTCATCTAAGATGCCGCGATTTTTTTGCCAAGTAGGCAAAATACTTGCATATCAGTGTATTAAGCAAGAAAATACCTGCTGTTTTTCACCAGAGAACTTGTACTCTAAACTATGCTTCATGTTAAGTGCATTCGATTTGTACTTGCGGTGGTCCAGCAATGGCGACGTCAATCAGTAATCATAATAAGAAATCTAAATCAAACCATATGTGCTATGATTTCTCCTATTTTACTAGTCAATTCTTCAGAGTTTAGATATAAAATTTAGTTGCTTACCATTCAATCAATTTCAGTTATGAAACAGGGGATCTGCTTCATTTTAATAGAAAAATATTAAAGTAAAATGATTCAATATTTGTTTGTATTTTAATAAATATCCTTCTTTAGTTTAGGTAATAACTAGGTAACGAAGTTATTTCATTAACTTTTTGAATTAGTACAATTGTCTTATTACGTCTTTTTATCTTGGCAGTTTCATTGTGGCTCATGATAATAAGGGCAAACAGAAGGTTCAAGAGGGAAAGAAGGTCAGCGGCTCATCTAGATCTATCCACCGTCGACTAGACACTTCTGATGATCCTGCTCCTACGACAAACACTTCGGCCTCTCGACTGCAAAGGGGCTCGACTCATATTACTCGGATATGTTACAACGAGGCCAGTATGGGAGAGCCAGCACCTCCAGAACCATCAGAGCCAAATCCTACCGAGTCCAATGATGCCACCGCTAGTGATGCCACCGCCAGTGATGCCACCTCTAGTGATTGGATCTCAAAGGAGCAGGAGGGGTCACCAATGCACCCAAACGACCTATTGGAGGCATGTGATAGTCCACAGAGGGATGATGCAAGGCCACGCCCTCCTCATGTGGACTACACCCATTACAAGGCAACGGGAATGCGCAGGTTGAGGCAGGTCCTAGAGGCTGATTGGTTCCCAATAGCTAGAGATCCACACGGTACGCTTGGAAATATTCGACTGTGGACGAGGGTCCAGAAGGATCTATACCTAGCCATGAGAGACAAGATGGGCCCGGGGCAGACTGGACTGAGTGAGCACCAGGCATTACAGTGGACTAGTCTCAGTGCAGCCGCTGGAGGATTCGACATACGAAGTCTTTTCACAGCACAGCCGGGCCTATCAGAGTTGGTGGTCAGGACGCATCGGTTCGCACCTGACGAGGTCACTCAGATGTATGTGTCCTTGTGGATTGACACAGATCAATCTGCTATCTCTTTTGTGTTTAGAGGGCAGAGGCACCGTTATACTCAGGATGATCTTGCTAGATTGCTAGGGTTTGTGTCACATACGATGAGGATTCATGTGTTGGCTTTTCCTCGTGCGAGGTGGGATCCTGTGTTTCCTACAAACGATCAGGCACGTGTTTTCTTGCATGACGGTGAGGTTGCATCTCGGTCGCAGAAGGAGTTGAGTCTAGCTGCCTCTGTTGTCCTTGCAGGCGATCCGGCGGACTCTCATCACGCGCAAAGGCACGAAGGAAGGAGTGACAGCAGTGATGCAGTGGGTCTTGTATCACCTGTTTAGTCGGCAACGCTTTGACATCGTCAATCTTATGCTGGCAGAGATGGAGGATGTCATCTACAATGCCATCGGATGTCAGTTACCATATGGCCCCTACCTGTTCGCACTTCTTCGAATGGCAGAGTTGGTTGATATCGTCTCTTATAGGATGTTTCCGTGTACCATCAGTACTTACTCACCTGCTCCGGTGACAGACAGGAGACACGGGGATAGGGCCCTGCCAGTGCCAGCAGCAGGCGTGCCAGCAGTAGACAGTGCAGAGGAGGAGGCACCTAGGGAGGACATCCCAGTTGTCCCCGCCAGTTTACGACGTCAGCATTACAGTTCTCTACTGGTGGGCATGGATCAGGCGGAGTCTAGTAGCTCTAGAAGCAGTGACTTTGAATGCACAGTTCTTCGAGAGCTTACGAGCTTACGTTCACAGTTCGAGCGCCACACAGACTACGTTGCTCGCATGATGCACGATATGTGAGAGCAGGTACAGGATTTAAGAGAGGCTACAGGATTTCCACGTTCTGCTCCTCCGATGCCACGCGCATCCTCCAACAGGTCACCCCGGGAGCCTCCATGTCCACCAACGTCCACCGACATGCCTACTTCAGCCGGTACAGCTGCACCGTCTTCCGCGGTAGTGGAGCGACTGACGTCATGTACAGGTGCTACAGAGGAGGACCCCGCCACCGTAAGAGAGGTGACGCTAGCCTCCGTCGTTGTGCGACCCACTACAGAGGACGACACCACCGCTATTGCCGAGGTGTCATCCACCGCCTCTCACCAACGTTGACGAGACAGCTGGGCGACCGACGCCGCTTGCATGTGCTACAAAGGACCACCCACCTACGAAGGAGGGCCCCGCTAGTACCATAGAGGGCGACACCACCGCTCCTGCCGAGGTGTCACCCTCCGCCTTCCATGTCGTTGACGAGGCAGCTGGGCGGCCTACGCCGCTGACAGGTGCTACAGAGGACCGCACACCTGCGGAGGAGGACCCTGCTAGTACCTCAGAGGGCGACACCACCGCTCCTAGCGAGGTGTCACCCATCACCTTTGCTGATGGTGACGAGGCAGTTGGGGGACTGACGCCGCTTACAGGTGTTATAGAGGACCATGCACCTACAGCGAAGGACCCTGCCACTACTGCAGAGGGGGCACCCGCCTCCGTCATTGTTGCTACTACAGAGGGAGACACCACCGCCGCAGCCGAGGTGTTATCCACTATCGTCGCTGAGCCAGACGATCCTATTGCCACTGTCGACCTTATAGCCTCGACGATTGATGATAACTAGCAATAGACTTTTGCACTATATATGTCTTCTTAATGTTTTTTTGCTAAACTCCACCTGACACTTCAGACTATGGATGTTCGTACTGTGTCATGTCATTTCAGACACTTATTTACCTATATCATGCTTATGTATGACATATTTCGTGGTGATCGTCATACTCATTTGCTTACGTATGACATATGGTTAAGACGGTCCGCTCTTCTTACCTATCAAGAACTGAAAAATTGAGAAAATTAATAAACTTTGAAAATAAATAAATGTAAAACAACAGTGATTCAATGGATAAGACTGTGCTTCTAAAAATCAACATGAGATATAACTAGTTATTTTATCCAAAAATATATATATATAATTAAACAATATGGTACTATAAATACTATAGAATCTTTAGTATTTCAAAAATTCTAAAAAATTAGATAGTAGTTTGCGTGGTTCAACGGTCCGGACCATCCTCACAAATTCGGATGGTCCAGACCTTGTTTACCGATACTTGTTGTGTCAATAGTCTAGACCGTCCTCACTCGGTTAGGACAGTCCGGACCGTGTATTTCCCATGACTAGTTGTTTCAATGGTCCGGACCATCCCGGACCGTGTATTTCCCGTCACTATTTGTTTCTACGGTCCGGACCGTCCTTACCTAGTCCAGACGGTTTGGACCGTGTATTTCCAGTTACTTGCTGTGTCTCCCTTACTTGCTGGATCTAGCCTACAAGTTTAGAATTTATATGTACAACATATCAAAGAAAAATTGGATAATGGTTTGGTTTTGTGAAACTTGAACCAAAATATATTGGGTTTTGTGATATTTACTCTAAAATTAATAGACGATCGGATGTTCAACGTTTATTTCCCATCTTACCCATCACGAACTTAAAAATTGGGAAAATAAATAAACTTTGAAAATAAATAATAACAGTGGTTCAAAGGACAGGACCATGCTTCTAAAATCAACATGAGATATAACTAGTTGTTTTATCCAAAAAATATATAAAATTAAACAATATGGTACTGTAAATACTATAGAATCTTTAGTGTTTCAAAAATTCTAAAAAATTAGATAGTAGTTCGCGTGGTTCAATAATCCGAACCATCCTCATATTTTTCGAACGGTCCGGACCTTGTTTACCGATACTTGTCGTGTCAACGGTCTAGACCGTGTATTTCCCGTGACTAGCCAGACGGTCCAGTCCGTGTATTTCCCGTCACTATCTGTTTCTACGGTCTGGACCGTCCTTACATTATCCAGACAGTCCGGACCATGTATTTCCAGTTACTTGTTGTGTCTCCCTTACTTGCTGGCTCTAGCCTACAAGTTTAGAATTAGTATGTACAGCATATCAAAGAAAAATTAGATAATGGTTTGGTTTTGTGAAACTTGAACCAAAATATATTGGATTTTATGATATTTACTCTAAAATTAATAGATGATCGGATATTCAATGTTTATTTCCCATCTTACCCATCACGAACTGAAAAATTGGGAAAATAAATAAATTTTGAAAATAAATAAATGAAAAATAACAGTGGTTCAACGAATAGGACCGTGCTTCTAAAATCAACAGGAGATATAACTAGTTATTTTATCCAACAGAATATGTTAAATTAAATAATATGCTACTTTAAATACTATAGACTCTTTAGTTTTTCAAACATTTTAATAAATTAGACAGTGCTTGGTTCAACGGTCCGGACCATCCTCACTAATTTTGGATGGTCCGGACCTTGTTTACCGATACTTGCCGTGTCAACGGTCCGGACCGTCCTTACAATGTTAGGATGGTCCGGACCATATATTTTTGTTTACTAGCTCTTTCAACGGTCCAGATCATCCGTGCCCGGTCCGGACCTTGTATTTCCAATTACTTGTTGTGTCTCTGGATTTAGCCTACAAGTTTAGAATTCATATGTATAGCATATCAAAGAAAAATTGGATAATGGTTTGGTTTTGTGAAACTTGAATCAAAATATATTGGATTTTGTGATATTTACTCTAAAATTAATAGATGATCGGATGTTCAACGTTTATTTCCCATCTTACCCATCATGAACTGAAAAATTGAGGAAATAAATAAACTTTAAAAATAAATAAATGAAAAATAACAGTGGTTCAACGGACATGACCGTGCTTCTAAAATCAACAAAAGATATAACTAGTTATTTTATCCAAAAGAATATATTAAATTAAATAATATTCTACTGTAAATACTATAGAATCTTTAGTTTTTCAAAAAATTTAAAAAATTAGACCGTAGTTCGTGTGGTTCAACTGTCCGGACCGTCCTCACCCGTTATGGACGGTCCGTATCGTGTTTCCTGATACTTTCTGTCAATGTTCCGGACCGTCCTTAGTCGGTCAGGACGGTCCGGGCTCTTATTTGCCGTTACTTGCTGGATTTAGCCTATAAGTTTAGAATTCATATGTATAGCATATCAAAAAAAATTGGATAATGGTTTGGTTTTGTGAAACATGAACCAAAATATATGGGGTTTCTTTATAGTTACTCTAAAATTAATAAATGATTGGGTGTTCAACGTTTATTTCCTATTTTATCCATCACGAACTAAAAAATTGAGGAAATTAATTAACTTTTAAAATAAAAAATAACAGTGGTTTAATGGATAGAACCGTCCTTACCATGGACAGACGATTCTGTCTTTATTGGCCTCACGCGAGCAGCACCGCTACCTCCCTGTCACACACATGGAGAACGTCGAAAAGCCTATCCTGCAGTCACCCATGACGTCCAGCCCCCCCCCCCCTCCCCCCACCGACCTACGCTTTTGTTTCTTTTCCCATACCCTACACTAATATATTATACTGTTAGTTGGATATAAAATGTAAACTGTAGCTAGCTCAGTTGGTGAAAGTGTGTTGTAGGAATCCGTAGGTCGTAGGTTCGACTCCTAGCGTCGGCGCGCATTGTTGAATTTTTATTTCCCATTATTCATAGCACGAATGACGGTCACAAAAAAACTCTGAATTTATTTTCCTATCCCACCTAGCACGAATCTCTATGCGATCCGATGGTAAAAAAATAGCTAGAAATAACTAACAAATCACATGTATGCCTTTTTTTATTTTCCCATAATACCCTTATACTAGTTATACTAGTATTGTATCCTACATATACTACAAGTGTAAGATTTACTAGTACAGAGTGAATTTGAGTCGTTGGATCACTAGTTCGATCGACTAATATATTATAGTATTTTGTGTGGTAAAGGAGCCCGTTCTCTTTGGACGTATGTCCCAAAACAGTTTTTCTTTTTTAAGAGAGAAGAAACACAAAACAAGCCCAGACCTACGCATGGAAGGCCCAAAAAATTCAGAATATGAGACCTACTGATTTTTGTTGCCATTTACTTTGCAAAATAAAGCCCATGAGGTCTCACTAGAAGGGCCCAAACTTGTACACAAGCCCAAACAAAAAGGCCAGGCGCTGAAAAAACAAAACGGTGGGAGAGGACAGGCCTAGCCCAAATGCAATGGACTGGACTGTGAGTACACGCCCAAAACACAAAATCTACCGGTTCAAGCCAGAAAATAATTATATAAAACCATGTCTTAGTTTAGACATAACCAGTAAAAAGCACTTGATTTTAAGGCGGGTTTATGCTTTCAACAGGGTTTAAAACGAAACCCAGTCTTATAGGATTTTTTTTCCGTTCAAGCCGGGATCACACAATTCACAAAATTCCTCCTACTCACACCGCACAAATCCTACGACATTCAACTTTTGCTGAAATTGATAGCATGATTCTCTCTCAAATAAAGAAAAAGGAACAAATGCCATTATGCTATGCATGATTCCATCCAATCGGGAGTGGCATAATCTCGCCGTTTTAACGTGAGACAATAAGGGCAGTTGTCGGCGAAATGGGATAGGGGGTCCCACATACCCTGGGGACGCGTGGGTCATCGGCCAAGTCAGTACCCCCGGGGCGCCCTCGTCTTCGGCCCTGGGCACGACCCCGGGGCGCCGCCTCTATTGGCCCCGGGCCCGTCCCCGGGGCGCCGTCCCCACCGGTTTCGGCCCCGAGGCATCGTTGGCCTCGGGCCCGTACCTTGCCTCCGGGCGCCATCGTCTCTAGGGCTGAAAACGGTCGGTAAAATTTCCGAACCGACCGACGCCGTTTTCCGGATTTTACCGACCGTTTTCCGTTTTTTTCGGTACTGGTCGGAAATGATCCGGAAAACGGTATTTGGGTTTCGGAAACGGTATCGGAAATGATTTCAGTAGTTTACCGATCGTTTCCGAAGTTTACCATATTTATTCGGAAATTTACCGATAACACTGATTCGGAAATTTATTCGGAAATTAACCTAGGTACTGAAGTACCCTCACCTTATCCGCTCAATCTCAGGCTCAGCTTCTCACCGCGAGACACACACGGTGACACGGTCACAAGCCTCCTGCGCCGTCGGCCGCCGCTCCCATCTGCGCCCCTCCCGTCCGCCGCTGCTCCCGTCCGCCATCCGCCAGCCGCCGCTCCCGTTCCCCCGCCGGCCTCCACTCCCGTCTGCCGCCCCGCCGGCCTCCGCTCCGTCGCCGCCCAGCGGGCCTCCGCCGCGTGCCCGGTGCCCCACCCCGCCGGCCTCCGCTCCCGTCTGCCGCCCGCCGGCCTCCGCTGCCGCCGGTGCCCCACCCCGCTGGCCTCCGCTCCCGTCTTGCCGCCCCGCCGGCCTCCGGCGCCGCCGTGCCGCCGGCCTCCGCTCCGTCTGCTCCTCTCCCATCCGCCGCCCAACCAGCCGGCTTCTGCTCCCGTCTGCTCCTCTCCCGTCCGCCCTCCCACCAGGCGGCCTCTGCTGCTGGCCTCCCGTGCGCTCGGCCTGCCTGCCTGGCGTTCTCCGCAGTGAGGCACAAGGGTGGTTATTTGTGGTGGTATATTGGTTTTGGACATAGTTACATTGTCATCTTGTATGCTATTATGTTGGATAATTATTGAGATTGCTTTTTATGATGGGTGATTATTATGTGATATCGCTATTATTATGTTTAGTGATTATGTGAGTTACTCTAGATATTACATGTGAGGTAAAGTTATTTTCGATCCGAATTCATGGATGTCCGACCGATATCGATGAATTTCCGACCGAGCAACTCCATTTCCGATGCTTCCGAATTTTCCGAAGCCGTTTCATTTCCTCATTACCGTTTTCGATTCCGATCGAGTACAAAATATGGAAATGGAATGATTTAGGGGTTTTTCCGATCATTTCCGACCGTTTTCAGCCCTAATCGTCTCACTCCCTGCCCGGGGCCCATATGTCGGTCTCCGGCAGGATCGATGGACCAGCTCTCCAAATATCAGCATTAATGATGAGGCGACGGGGCACGTTGCCCCTGTCATCCGCTTCGCCACGCGTAACTGTCTCAGGACGGCCTCCCGTGGACACCTGTCTGCTGTCAGAGGCCTGTTGACTTCTGTGGCGAGGGCGTGCGCCGAAGTCCTAGCAGTCAGAGACCTTTGACTTCGGCAGCGTGCTCCATCACATCCCATCACATCCTCACGACTCTACCGCCCGCTGCATACCTACTCCGGCATGGGCTCAGCAGGCGGGGACGAGAGCGACCAGACGCTCCACCGACTCCGGCGCAGGCTTTGCAGGCGGACGTGTGCGACTGGACGTCTTCCAACTCCGGCGTGGGCGTCGCAGGCGGAGGGAAGAACCAGAGAACTCTCCAGAAACTCTCTCTCTCTCTCTTGGTGTGCTGGCATTGTGGAAACCCCTTGCTCTATAAAAGGAGGACCAAGCCACCGGCGAAAGGCAGACTGAACAGAGGGCCTCCAGCCCCCAGCTCTCAGCATCCGAGCTCATTCTCAACCTACTGCTCTTCTTCTCCGGCTCCGGCCATGTGCTGAGCTCACCTTGTAACATAGCAAACTACATTCATCTCCACATAGCATACACACAGGAGTAGGGTATTACGCTCCGGCGGCCCGAACCTGTATAAATCCTCATGTCTCCCTTGTGCGTCGATCCCCTCTTCCGACCGTTCGTTGTTCATCGTCTTCCCCACGCGATCTCCTCGGTCCGGACGGTCCGGATCCGGTTCGGACGGTCCGGACCCTTCTGCCTTCGTTCACGGTTCGGACGGTCCGGACTCCTCTGTTTCTTCTACGTCTTCTTCGCGCATCTGTCTTCTGCACTCTGACGCCGGCTTCGCCTGAGAACTACTCCCCTGGCCGAATCTCAAAGGGGGGTCTCCTGACTTCCCGCCGTCGAGGTTTCATCCTCCGACAGCAGTCCTAACCCTCTAGCTCAGCTGGTTTTCATAGCATTAAATATGGTGCCATGTAAGCAAAAAGCTGAGGTGGCAAAAGAGTTAATAAGGAGAGAGTTAAAAAGATAAAGAGACCGTTGTCGGAGGATGAAACCTCGACGGCGGGAAGTCCGGAGACCCCCCTTTAAGATTCGGCCAGGGGAGTAGTTCTCAGGCGAATGCGGCGTCCGGTGGAAGAAGGGTCGAACGATGGAAGAAAGGATGGCACACAAGGGACAGGAGGATTTAGACAGGTTCGGGCCGCTCGGAAGCGTAATACCCTACTCCTGTGTGTATGCTATGCGGAGGTGAATGAATGCGGTTTGGTGTTTACATGGAGAACCCCCGGGGCTCGGAAGCTCACCGGGAACCTAGCTCGCGGCCGGAGCCGGAGGAGAAGGGAACTCGCGCGAGCTGAGGTAGAAGACCAAGACCTCGACTGGGAGAAGTCCTCAACCGGGAGAAGCTCTCGACCAGGAGGAGTTCTCCACCAGGAGAAGTTGATCGTCTAACGGCAGCTCTACCCGAATCCTCCCCTCAACTCAGTGGCATAGATCCTCCTTTATAGATTCAGGGGAGTCCACAGCGCCAAGCATACGTGGTGAGAGAGAGAGAGCTAGCTATGTTGCGTCTTGTCGTGCACGTCCGCGCCCGTCTGCCGCGTCGCTCCCGAGGAGAGCCCATGCCGGAGTAGGTCTGCATGCTGTCACGCCGGAGCAGCTGCTGCACGTCGTCGTGAGCGGATGGAGCGGGGAGACGTGACGGCGCACGCCTCTGCTGCGTGGAAAAAGGGACCTGCATAGTCAAAAGGTTCTGACTATACAGTGAAAGAAGCATCCATAGTCAAAAGGTTTCCGGCAGCACAGGAAGCGGGTTCACGGCGCAGGCGCGCGTCCACAAAGGGCCATCAGGAGACGCCCACGCGTGGCAGAGCAGGCGACAGGGACGACAGGCCCCGTCGCCTCGTCATTAATGCGAGTAGTTGGCAGTTGGTCCGCTGAGCTCTTCGAGTTAATCGGCCCCCGAGGCCGAGGCGATCGGCACCCGGGACCGGAGGACCGGCACCCGGGCAGTCGGCATCGCCTCGGGCCCGGGCATCGGCACCCGGAACCGGGACCGGGGTATTGGCATCCGGGTCCGGGGCGATATGATGGCGCCCCGGGGGCGAGGCCCGGGGCCGATGACGGGAAGGCGCCCGGGAGCGAGGCCCAGGGCCGATGGCGATGCCGCCCCGGGGCCGAGGCCAATGGAGATGGCGCCCCGGGCCCGGGGCCGATGGAGACGGCGCCCAGGGCCGAGCATGGCGCCCGGGCACTTAGCATAACGGCGGCCATAGCTGGCCGCATCCTGTGCAACATGTGGGCCCGGAGAAGCTGACGTGGCAGAGGATCCACGCGTCCCCGCGACTGTGGGGAACCCCAGTCCCGTTTCGCCGACAACCGTTTCTTATAAAAAAAGCACCTTTACACGAGAATCAAGAAAGAAGATGGGATTGAAAGAGGAAATGAGAGAGAAGAGAAGGAATTGGATGAGAATTTATTTCGAAGAAACCATCCGTTGGGAACATAGTTTCTATACATGGTGTCTAGATAACATGACATCTATGAAAACTAACTCGTGTATGGGTTAGGATTAGCCTAATATTAGATAATTCTCTTCTCTACGGGCTGTTAAAAGAAAAGCCCCCTTCTAGAAACGTTGACACCAGCACTGTATATTGTGATTCTTACCCGGCCAAGCAATACAACCAGTGCAATCTTGCCAGTCTCACTAGAAATAGAAGAATTCTTCCTCTGTCTATAAATATAATTGATTTTTCGTCTATAAATATAATTGGTTTTAGATTATTTAGTAAAGTTTAAGGTTGAGATGAAATTATTTTAATGCATTTGTAACTTTAATTGATTAAGCACAATCACATCTAGCGATATAGCTAAAAAGTAAGCAACAAATACAGTAGTTGAATGGATTAAAAAAATAGCACTCTTACATTTTTTATATTTATCGATAAATAGAGAAGCCTAAAATCCTCTTATACGAACGGATGCGATGACAATTGAGAGGAAAAAGAAATCGACAGGAGCATCAAGAAATGAAGAGGTTGGAGAAAGCAAATCTACCGGAACACTTTGCAACACAGTCAGATCACCTCGGTTGGAGAGAGCAGACTGGGCGACGACGGATGGCACCGACGACGAAGTGCTCTCAAATGGCACTCCTGAAGCATGCAGTGGCAGAGCATTCTCAGTGGCTGCTTCTGCGTACCACCACAAGCTATAAAAACTTTAAAAAAAATTATCTACTGTATCACATGGAAGCACCAAATATGTAGTGGTGAGGTCATGAAAATATTACTTTATCTTTCAGGATTCAAATCCTAATATCCATAATATTACATATCGTAGGTGTGCTTTCGACTAAGTTTTTAAGAGACATACCGGTAGATAGGAGCACGCTTGTGCTTCTACCATACTAAAAATTATCTGCTGCATTGTCAACAGCCAGTCAGTACTACGCCACTATTTATTCTCCCGTGACTTTTGTGTGTTTGTTTCGACAGAGAGTGCCTGAAATTGTCCACTCCGGCAAAAGTTCTAGATCTGGAGAAGAGTAGACAATTTGTTTCAACTCAGTAATTGATGGCAGTAGTCTTGTGGATTAGAACTCCTCTAGGAGTACTCTCTCCGTTCGAAAATAAACTGAGCCTAAAATTTAAAAAACATTAGTAGCAAGGGTAAAAATTCTTAAGTATCCTTCATTAAAAAAAATAGTATTAGTGGATGGATAAAACTTTTTAATTTGTCGACCAAGAATAAATAAGAGGTTAGAAATTAATGTATTTTAGGATAACTTTTAAACGGTAAAAATCAACCTATTTTAAGATGGAACAAGCACTAGGCTACTAGCTTATAATTATTTGGAAAGAAACTTAAGCTGAGTGGCAGCAGCAATAGAGATGCACGCATGCAACAGCACAGATTTATTATCTCTATTCCAAAATATAGCAACTTTAAATATATATTTGGACGTATTCTTTATCTAAAGATATGTAACTAAAAATTATTATATTTTGGGACAAAGAAATCACTAATATTTAAATTGGCTTATTGCTTTGGCTTAAAAGCCACACGTAAAACGAAGAACGTCATTAGCGCATGATTAATTAAGTATTAATTATTAGAAACTTGAAAAAGGATCTATTTAATTTTTTAGAGATATATTTAATTTTTTGAGATACATTTATATAAAAAATTTTTAAAAAAAACACACCGTTTAACAGTTCGGAAAATGTGCTAACGAAAATCGAGAAAATTAGGGAAGGAAATAAGCAGATCCGAACTGTATGTTACAGACGATAGTGCCGGCGATGGGCCAATAATTGTACTACCACTGCCAACAACCAGCCAGGCCAGCAGTACTGATCTGGCTAGGAGTACGTCTCATCACATGCCAAGAATCCCGACATCCTTGTGCTGATATGACTAACAAGAATAAGGTTGCTAATGAAATCGTTTGCAGAATAGCTTCTGTTTGTAAGTAGGATTAAAGAAAATTTGTCCGCAGGTTGGTGCTGATTGATAATCTGGCTTAGCTTTGAGCATGCACGTCTCATGTTCCTTACGTCGCTCCGGTCGTCCGCCGATGGATCTGCTCATTTTTCTTATTGTTTTTTCCTTCATTTTGACTAACACATCTGCAATTGGTAAGTGGTAACCCTACAAAACTACATGGAATCTAGTTTTTTTTTACTGTCGGTTGAAAAAACGTCCTTTTTACCCCTAATTTTGGACATATTATACATTCCAATTGTTATGGCGGTGTTTTCTCGCTTATGTTAATGCTACTCTGACGTGATAACGTTATTGAAAATTGCCTAATATAAGTGCATGTCGACGAAAAATTAGAGATGTGGAATAACTCTCTTTTTCAATTACATGAAAATCCACACACGCACACAGATCACCACACGTGCTCATGATTACATGATCCTCACAAAACTTTTACTTATGGTTCTACTTATACGGCTTATTAACGATTAAAAAATAATTTATTGATAAATTTTTTTATATATATGTATCATTAGTGATTTAAAAACCAATATAAAAAATAAACTACGATAAAAAAAAGCTCTAAAATTAACTTAAAATTAAGTTTTAAAATTTAAATTTTCGTAGCAGCTTATAAGCTGAAATCGAAACAATAAGTGGCTTTATACTCACGTGTGCATAATTATGAAGCCTATGATTTTAATCTGATGAGTGAAGTTATAAATCCATCACTCCACCGCCGCACCGAAGCTACCTCCCTGGCAGGTTTTATCACACGGTAGAAGTTACTTCCAGCAGAGTTGAATCGCTAAACAATATACTTGCTCCATGTTTTCTCTGTGCGCCGGTCGATTTGTCCACTCTATTTTAAAATATAGTTATTTTTAGTGTTTAAATTTTGTCTCAAAACATAAGTAACTATTCAATCTATTTTTTCATCTCAACCAATCAAAATTATTTCTTATTTAGTTTTATTCATCTTCTTAGTATCTATAAAATAATTATATTTTAGGACCGATGAAATAGCTTAGGAAACCGTCCGGGGTGATTTTGACCCATCAAACAAATTGCCTCGTCTGATGGCAGACACGAAACAAGCTAATATCAAATTGGGCCCCTCTCTAGCTTTTCTTAAAGGGCAAAAAATTGCAACATGGAGCACACAGAAAAGGGGCAAAAATTCATAGCTTTGCCCAATTAGTGGTGGGCCATGAGATCTTTCTCATCATCTTGCAAAAGGGACATCTCGATCTCATCATGGGAGCATTGAACCTTGCACAAGAATTCTTGTCCCTGTCCCTGCCCCTGCCTACTTTCATTTGCTTGTGAATATGCTGTCGTTGCTTGCAGGGTTCCACCTGCCCACACATTAATTAATCTTCCCATAAACTAAAAATTTTTCCATTTTGAGTTGTTAATAGATTCGGCTTATGACTTTATGTGAAAATTACCCTGGAGAGGCCAATCAGTAGCAACTGTATTTTACTGTCAATTGGGCGTTTTCTAACTATAGCCAGTTGGAAGCAATTTGAAGGGATAGGTTAGGCCTGATGACTTGCGACCTATTGTTGTGTTTTACTATCTATTCTAAAATATAACTAACTTCCGACTATATATAAGTTATTATAAGTTATTATATTTTGGAACGCAACGAGTTCTCATACCAATCATTGAGACACTGAATAAACTACACCGTAGTTCTCATTTTGGCCATTTATGATTTTATAATCTTTTGTGTTTGCACATTCTAGATCATATTTGAACTTATCAGAATTAGATGTACAGAAATCATGCCTCTAGAAATATCCATTCAAGTATAACTGGTCTGGCTCAGATGCATTAGGCTGGTCGGTTATGCCATTCAGGTTGGAATGTGATCTGTGGATTACTACCTTGGAAAACTTGTGGAGCTTGCAGAGGGGCGCACATGTTCTGGTGTGTATACAATTGGCAAACTGGAAGTACAATTGTCATCCCATATCATAAGGCTGATTTGATGGTCTTCATAAAGGTCGCAAATGCAACCGGATGCGAAATTTGATCTACGAGACTCCGGCACAATCGCGATTTAATCCTGGATTGTGCTAACAGTATTAGGTACCGGCCACCACATGCTCAAACAGGGCAGAGGGTTAATGGCATAATATACCATGTAAAAAGAAGCATTTAAGCCCGGAAGTACCCATGATGCTACAACAAGTATCGAGTGCTACAACTATCCAGGTCAACGAAGTTCAATAGAACAAATGGCCCACCACTTCAGTAGCAGCCCTTAATGGGCAAAACGTGAGGATCACATCCGGGATTCTAAATCAGGCCCTGGCGCTGCAGATCAGTGTAGGTCTTCTTGTTGTAGATATTGCCCTCCTGATCTTCGTACTCTTCTTCTAGGTCTGGCCGCCACTTGTTCAGCCCTTGCCGTTGTTGAATTTTCTCCCAGAGTTCTTTTGCCTCCTGAAAATAGAAATAGGGGGTATCATAGCACTACATGGCAAAGCAAATAACCAGACGTTATGCATGCAGACAGCCCTTGTTCAACACGACTCGGCAGAACAACTCATGGAGTTCATTTCCATTTTGTAAAACATCACCTACGACAGGACTAATATGCATGAAAGAATAAAAGTGCTCTATTCATTGTTTGCAACTCCAATATCCGTGCATATTGTGACAACAAGTAGACAAGCCAAGTAGGTGTTAGCATATTGTAGGTTAATTGCCCCTTCCATTACCACATTCACAACAACAGTTGATCAGATATTATGCACTTAAAAGTGCATATCTATACTCCTTTAAAAGGGAGTAGTGGTGGTGAGTGGTGAATCTGCCACCACCCCCCACCAACTCCCTACTTTTTTAAAAAAGGAAAAATGACACTGTGGGCCCAGAGGACCCACATGTCAACCGCCTCCACCAACTCTCTACTTTTTGTGGGAAGAAAAAAGGACACTGTGGGGCTAAAGGGTCCATATGTCAGTAACAAATATGTGCAGAAATTAAGAGAGAGTATATGCGGAAGATGATGGTAATTACTGGTTAATAATAATTTTCTTTAATTAAAATCCCATTGCAACGTACAAGCAATATGCTAGTGAAGTGACAGACATGCACAAGAACAGCCAGCACAGGAAGATTTAGTAAAAAAGGCAACTACTCATTTCTCTTAAGTTTCTGAGAACAAATAAAGCTATGTGTTCGCTTGCTGTACAGTAGCCTGAGCTCTGCAAAAAATCAACAAGATAGCATAAGATGATTTACCTGGATAGATGTGATTTCATTGAAGTTCTTGGTATTAGGAATTCCAAGACATCGCATCCCATGCTGATGGCGCCACTCCTTGAAATGCCGCTCATAAGCCCGTCGACCCCAGTAGCTGTGATTTCCACATATTTCACATTTGAATTCCTGATAAAAAATCATAGCAGTTAAAACATGTGTACAATATCAAATCAGATATAGATATCTGGACCCATACAGGCAAATGATACTACTGATGCTGAAGCTCAGGGTATTATTGAAAAAGGGGAAAAAGGAAACAAATGAGCATGTAAATACCATTTGTAGTATATAGAAATTTGCATTCAGTCTTGGTAAAACAGACATTTTGCAACTCTAGACGTTGGTAATAGAGTAAGCTAAAGAGACATATAATCCTGATTTGGTAAACAATACTTTCTCCAGTTGCAGAATTAAAGATATTGGCAACTATTGATATGTACATGGCAAACACTGAAAATGACATTCACTTGGCATCCTAGAATGTTATATTAATTGCCAGTTAATGCTTCCCCCCAGTGAAGGCAAAGTTAATACTAGCAAACTTCTTTTGTTCATAACAGAATGGCGCCATAAACATATTTAATGACTGATAAGTTTGTATAAGAACATTTTTTTTATAAAATGGCAAATTCTTAAGGGTTAACCAGCAACATGAGCAATTGTACTGACACATAGTTGGGATTAACAAAAGACGGACAGAAGCTATGAAATAAATGATTAGAAGTCTTAAGATATAAACCGATGCGACTAGTACCTGACCAAGACCGTGGAGCTTATATAGCCAATAGGGTATAGGTTTGCCATCCCAACCCATCGGCAACTTAAGAGGATTGTAGATTTGTTGGTCTTCATCATCGCTTTCACTATCAGCTTGTACCTCCTCCTGTAGAAAATACAATGAACAAAAGTTCAGAACTTGAGTGGTATGTTAGTATTTTACTTCTGCGAAGTGTGGACACAGAACAAAATAGAGGAAAAGTAGAACCGAGTCATGAGCTCTTGGATAAAATTAGAAGCAACATAACATACTAATAGAAAAGAGAGAACATTCGCATATTAATTATCTATTATACAGCGTACATGTCATGGTCCTCGTGGTTTAGGGTAGCTGGACCTCGGCTACGTAGTTCGTAGCCACGATCCGTCTTCTCCGGCGAGGTTTTCCCCTCCGCCGCAGGCTTGGTTGTTTTAGAGAGAGAGAGATTAGATTGATAATACTTTGCTTAATTCTCCACGAGTCTGAGTACAGGGATATATAGCCTAAGGCCTAAACCGACTGGAGGCAATTCCTCCTTAATTCTAGGAACTATAAATAGATAACAATTCTAACTTTCCTATCTAGCCACTCGTGCCTGGCCCAAACCGACTAGAGCAACATGCTCCTAAAATTAGGTAACTAATCATATCTTTCCTATTAGGGAATAGAAATAGGTAACTAATCCTATCTTTCCTTCTAGCCACCGGTGGCTGGCTTGGCCCTGCGCCTGCGCATCGCCGTGCCACATGACATCTCTCCCTCCCTTCGGAGCAGCTCGCCCACGAGCTGCCGCAGACCTACTCGACGCGACCTAGGGTTAAGCCTTTTACATCTCGGCTTACCTTTCTTATTGAGAACGAAAATATGAAATAAAGTTGGACTATAACCATCTCGTCCTGGATCCCATGGGAATGTCCCAACAGCTAGCTTCACGAGGCCTGAAAATCGGAGGATGTAGCAGCCAACGAGTCTGCTGGGCGCCTGAACAGATGAGACGGCCACTCCAGTTCTTGTCTCATATTGACCCGCCGTTGGTGCCTGCTGCTGCGTTGCTATGGTTGTTGCCGGGAGACACCATACCTGGAACTCTGCAGGAAGTACAGGCGAGTGGTCCTCGTTGTTTAGGGTAGCTGGACCTCGGCTACGTAGTTCGTAGCCGCGATCCGTCTTCTCCGGCGAGGTTTTCCCCTCCGCCGCAGGCTTGGTTGTTTTAGAGAGAGAGAGAGATTAGATTGATAATACTTTGCTTAATTCTCCACGAGTCTGAGTACAGGGATATATAGCCTAAGGCCTAAACCGACTGGAGGCAACATGCTCCTAAAATTAGGTAACTAATCCTATCTTTCCTATTAGGGAATAGAAATAGGTAACTAATCCTATCTTTCCTATTAGGGAATAGAAATAGGTAACTAATCCTATCTTTCCTTCTAGCCCCCGGTGGCTGGCTTGGCCCTGCGCCTGCGCATCGCCGTGCCACATGACAGTACAGTGCACTAGATCTTTCAAAAATGCCAACAGGTCATACCCTGCAGCTCTTACTAGCAGAAATTCATTTAAATAAGAAATACCATTGTAGGCTACTCGGAACCTTTTGCAAAACAGAAAACCAAATTTGAGGTGCGCAAGCAAAGTACCTCTTCCCGTTCGGCTTCCATTTCTTCATATGTTAGAGTCAGTTTCTTCTCTGCATTTTCCTTTGTTCGTACAATGACCTGCAAAAATAAAATAAGATATATCAAAACATGAGCACAGGTTAACTTTATTACCGGCATAAATGGTGTACTAAAAAACCATAGGGCACACGTTAATGGTGTGCATATCATGGCATTGCCAAATGCAGTATTCTTGGTAATAGGGAACAGACTACATAGTACTTTTAACTTCTTTTACATGTAATTAAGATGTTTGCTAATTATTTTGTGCACACCATTCTAAGGTCTTCATGACTTGTGGCCTAGCAGAACAGCATCTTGTGAAAAAAAGTGATGCTCCTGATGCATGGTTTTTCTCAGCTGTTCACCTGTTCCATGCCTGACTGCCTAGATAACGGCCTTTTATAGCACTGTCATGCCAAGCTACCACACATCAGAGTGAAACATCAGACTACCAAACTTCTAGCCATCAAGATGAGAACATCCTGAAGATCTAACAAAACAAATTCAAAGGATCACCCCAAACAGCATGGGCCATTTACAATTTCCCATGGACTCATATATCTCAGTAGGTTAGCCCGTTCGGCTCTGATTATGGCCACCGGATCATCGTGGCACACTTCCCAAGCTCCTAAACGGTACAATTTCTCCGAAAACTTTCTTCATCAGCATTTCTTAGAAAACTTTTTCTAAGCTATTTTTAACTTTATAATATATAATATTTAATTAATCCATTTATTAATCAAGGAGCTTATCCATAATCCAAACACAGCTTCAAACGGGCCCTAAGCTTATCAAAGCTGAAGTAGATTATATGAAGATTGACTACACAAGTAAAAGAGAAACAGGCCATTGGACGATGCAGCTACATTAGTGCATATGAAAGGACAAACATATATACAGCCACATAGGGAGCAAGGAAGAGCTGACCTCATCTAGTAGCTCACAAAGGCGCATCATCTTTACTTCCATTAAAGCAATTTCCTTCTTCAAATTATCCTTGAAATTGTTACCATTAGAAGTTGCATTAGAGACAGAACTGTGTGCGCCTTTGGCAAAATGCTTACAGTCTAATTGTTCCAAGGGTGTATGCTGCAAAATATAATCATTAACAAGTTCAGAATATCTGGTAAATCATCATAAAAAACCAGTTGAATATCCAGGTGTAATAGTATTATATAGTCACCTTTAACAAGAAAAGCCGCTCAGCACGCTGTTGAGCAGTACCACCACTTTTTAATCCACGAGCAGCTAAAGCCTGACAAGAACAAAAGCCAATCAAGAGGCACGAAAGCTCAATGAAGGATGAAATAATAGGAGAGAGAACACAATAAACTTTTGGCCGTAACACCATGTTGTAAGGTCATACCTCTTTCAACTTTTCTGGGCCAAGCTCAACAAGCTCTTCAACAGTGGTATAATAATCAAGGTCTATTACAGACTCTTGTGCGGATTCTTTCTCTGCATCCTTTTTCTCCCATCCAGGCACTTTGCCACTGGCCCATTGTTCTTCAAAGTCGCTTTCTAACTGAACAAAGTGTAGATATCATTTGCTTGTTAGTTTTTACTTGTTGTCTTGTTATTATGTGAAATGCTTAACTTAGTATGAATGAAGTATTTACATGAACATAAGTGTATTAACAGTGAGGAACCCTAGCTAAAAAACACACGAGTCGCATGACATAGTTGCTGAACTCTTAAATACTAGCTAAATACCCGTGCTTTGCCACAGATAGAAATGAACTATACATGTGCTAACATTGTTTGGAACAAGTTAGTTGTGAGGTTTTTGAAATAATTTCATCCCTCTAGATGTCTTAACAATACGTAGGACTATTTTGTAACATTAAAGGACATGGAGTAGTTGGTAAAAAGATACCGCATAGGTGGTGGGGTGGCAGATTCACTGCCACCACCATTGCTTTCTTTTAATTTTTAAAGGAGTATAGAATATGAATTGTCATCAGATAGAAGTCTGTAGGATAATAGAAGTAAAAGATGATACTCGAAAGTAAAAGTAAAGGGAGTAGGGACCTTTGCAAAAATCTTCTCAATGTCTTGCAATGGTTCTGTGCGATACAGAAATGATGTCAGATACTCCAAAATATGCTCCAAGTATTCTCTGTATTGCCTGTCATATTTACGAAAAATTATAAATAATCTTTTCAAAACTCATATTATCACAGTTATCTCAAAAAGAGTACTACATACAAAACAATGCATGACACATAAAACAAATACTAAACAGGATAAAGAAGTAAATTAGGATTAGTTAGGCAAATAATTGAGCACATATGTTCCTATGGTTCCATCATTGTATGCAGTTTCCTATAAGGTCCTTTCTACCCTCAACCACCATCAAAAGAAAAAAGAAAGGAAACAGACCTAAGCCGCATGACATGTGCATTCTTGATTTAAAATTCAAGTCAGGAGACATGTTTTTTATCTTAGCAAAAATGCATACAGCATACCTGGAGGTTTTCAGACTTTGTGCAATCTTCTCCACATGAGAAAAGGTTCCAGCATATGCCGAGTATTCCATTGGAGTTCCAAACTTGGAATTTATGAACTCGTTGTAAAGCTCATGCAAGTCCAGGTACCGGCCAAAAGCTTCCTATTAAATTGCAGAACCAAACCATTAGCATACTTGAATGCAACTATGATAGAATAGTATATGGCATTAACACAACCACAGTGGAGGACATGCGATGCGACTCTGGTTGGATTAGAAGTACATTGTTTGCATGGAACAAGCACAAGATCTTAACATGAATAGCAGAGAATTTTCTGAAGTTATGGTTCTTGCACCATCATAGTATCATTGCCTAAATCTTACCATGTATACCATCGAGATCCTACAAGAGGAATCAAACAATCCTGCAGAAATTAAAATACACGTATCACAATGGAGATACCTTCGAGTTCAAGACTACTGCAGTTAAAAGGGGGAAAGGTGTTGATGGACTTAATGGAGAAGAATGAGTGAATGACTCTATCGACCATTTAAACAACTTAGATCTATGTACATATTCAACCAAGGGGCCTATGTAACGGAGTTTCCTACTTCTATTAAAAGAATTATATATAAATATGCTATTTATGCCCCCAACCATTTCTAAATACTCAAATAGAAAATTGCTTCATTCAATGTGTACAGAGCACATGTAGTCGACATAATTGTTCACGGCCTCATGGGTAATGAGATACTCAGTTTAACCATGGCACAAAATATGGTATACCAGTTCAAAGATAAAACAAAGCAGGATTACAATGAGAACTTGCTACAAGTTAAATACCTCTCCAGTGAATTCAATAGCTGGTTCATCCTTTAGTAGCTCTTCGAAATCGTCAGTTGCACTAACGAAACGGGCAGAAGGATTACGCCTATGGTAGTCACGGATCTGCAAACATGAAAAAGTAAACAGAACACGATTAGAAGTTAAATCGGAGCAAATACACCAAGAATAGCTCTCCACGAAACATAGTTTTGGTTTGCATGGCATATGTTTACCACAGAGTACAGATGGTCACAGGGCAACAATTAGGAAACAGGCAGGACCAACAGGGTGCAAATAACAGGAAAAATAGCCAAAGTGTGGACAATTTCATAAAGATGACTCTTGGTAAGCAAAAATTTGCTCCACTCATATTGTTTTGCTTTTTGAGGATTTGCATGTTTGGAGAACAAAATTAGCTTGTAAAATCATTTCAGTTATCAGTTATCCAGAATTTGGTATACAAAACAGATTAAAAGGGACAAGCAATAAAAGAGAAGGCATGTGATGCTCTTTCAGCATGTGAACTGCACCATCTAGTGCTCCACCAATGTTTTATCATTTTCAGCTGTCCTAATTGGACGGCATGCCCCAAGTCATATGCATTTATTTCAAACAATCAGGTCAACTAGGATAGATCATTACCTCTTTGAGCCTGTCATAGAACTTGGGAAAGATTTCAGCTTGCACTGGGGAACTAAGATGGTTGGAGATCTCATCCTTCCTAGCATTATCCTTGTCCTCGTAGATTTCCACCTAAGTAAGATGTAGTCACATTAGCAAAAGCAAAACATAACCACATAAAAATGTTTAACCATTGCATGCCTAAAAGTCCACTGCCTAGCTCAATTTCCCATCTCCAAAGAATTAATAGCATTGGCATGACCTAACCAACGAGAGGACAGTATCTTATATCTCAACCTAGCAGCAACCCCAATTCAGAAGATATGGCAAAAATATAGAACAAAACGGAACCTAAGCAACCGATGCACCGATATGCGAAATCGTCGAACTCTAACTGCAACGAGCTCAGGCACGAAACTAACCGGGAAACCCTAGGCCGAGAGAGGGCGGTGGGGCGGGGGTTTGCTTACGAGCTTGTCGGAGGTAGAGATGACGAGGTCAAGCATGTGGCGCACGCGGTGGGACTGGTAGAGGCGGTCGCGCGCGTTGGCGGGCTCCCGCTGCAGCTCCTTCACCGCCAGCCGCTCCAGCCTCTCCAGGTCCTCGTGCTTCGCCCGCGTCGCCTCCAGCACCGTCGACGCCATCGCCTCTCCTCGCTCCTTGGTCTCGCCCTCCGGTGCTACCGACGCCGCGGCGGCGGAGGAGGTGAGGGCGGGGAGAGCGCGCCGCCGCTAGGGTTTTGGGGAATTTCTTCGCGGTCGGGGGTGAACTGGTGATAGGGGAGGCGACCGAAACCGCGGCTCGGTCGGGCGCGGGTTAAGGTGCGACGCGGCTTGCCCAGTTGCCCACTCGAGTCGGGACTAGTCCTTTTGCTCACCTGCGCGCCGACGTGCTCCCACTTGATCCTGTCCACGTGACCGATTTCTATTGGCTTTGATCAGCCGGTGGTTTTCAAATGAATCATGCCTGAATTCCTTCCTCCATCTAGCCACCAACACCTATGATTTATAACTCATAAGACATATCTAAGAGCTCGTGTTATCTGCTTTAAATCCAATGACTCAGATCAATCTCACCTGCCTCAACCCCCCACCCCTGGTCATTGTATACCCCGGCCCAACAGTCTTTCATCCAGACCCTAGCTACCTTCATCGCGCCTCCGTCATGCCGCCTTCTCCGTCTCTCCATCGCGCCCGCCGCTATCGCACCACCTCCTTGCCTCGCCATCCCGCCGTCGCAGCGCCACCGCAGCAATCTCCTTCGCCATGAGTGTAGCCTCGTTTGCCTCACCGTCATAGCGTCACCAAGAACTCTATTGGGGAAGGATCCGAAGGACTCCATTGGTTGGTCCAAGTTGCTGGAGAAACCCTGCGTTGCGGAGAGGGAAGGGAGGAGGTGCCTTGCTGTTGGGGTTCTGATCCCTCTAGGGCTCCCATCAAGGAGGTAAACTCCACCACTCTTGTTCAATTTCTTGAGGATTTGGTTTCAGGGGGAGATTTCATGGGGTTGATGGGTTAAGGATTCGAAGCTCTTCATTGTGGGGAAAGGAGGAATTTTTCTTGAGATTTTGGCTAGTTAGTTCGGGTGCTTGGTCTGATTAGCCATCGTGTGGTGTCGCTTTGTTAGTTTTACAGTTTGATATGAAGGAAATCAGATGGATAGGTTGAGGATTCAGGCGGCTACTATCCCCAAGTCCTTGCCGTGGCATGTTTGCGTCTCTGCTTCATGTAGCTCCAAATTTTTTTAGTTGTATACTGGAATCTGGATGGTGAGGGGAGACGTAGCGGTTCATGGGGGTTAGCGATTAGAGTTGTGATTTAGCTGTGTCGGTAGTCTGAATTTCGGGTGGATTTAGTTCGGATGTTGTGTAACTGCAGCTTGGGGATGCGGAGGGGGTGAAAAAAGGATGTAGCTTTGCTTTCGCGCTGTTGATTTCGCACCTACGAAGGCATCATTTTAGGCAATCTTTTTCCTCCTATTCCTGCCATTTTTCCTACTGGAGGTGATAGAAAGTGACAGATTTGCATAGGCTAAGTGTATTTTTCTCGTGTTCCTATGGATGTGTGGGGTTTATATTTTGAAAAACAATAGGAGCGGCTTTCTTAACTGTGTACTTTTTGAAAGGCCACCTTTCTGGACTTGGAGGTGGCAAAGTCTCCAGATCCTGTCCACTTTCAGGCACTATAGTTATCATATTGATTTTACAATAGTGAATTGTGCTTAGCAATCATCTGCTTCTTAATCACAGCTTGCGATGCTGGGCTTTTTACTCTTCAGTAAGTAACAGGTTATTAGACTTACATAGTGTTTGCTTCTGCTTCTAGCTTCTCCCCCAGTTTCCATTAGCGCGCTTCCCAAAACGTAAAATGGTGCGTTTTTTGCAAAAACTTTCTATATGAAAGTATCTAAAAATCAAATAGATTCATTTTTCAAGTTTTTAATAGGTAATACTTAATTAATTACGCGCTAATGACGTTTCTCGTTTTGCGTGCAGCTTATAAGCCAGTACAATAAGCTGAATCGAACATGCCCTTATATGTCCAAATGAAGATAAAATTTTCTTCAGAAAATCGGCCATGTACACAAGGGTTAGGGAATACCGTACTAGTTTCCACCCAGAACCTTGTACGTTACTTTAAAATACAAAAGAGGAAAATGGAGTATGTAGTGACTACATTTTTCTCTTTCATATTTTAGTTTAAAAACATGCTCATATTGAAGATTTGTGTTCCTTCGTGTGGGCCTTTGTTTGATTATAGTCCAACCATGTATTTTTTGCTTCAACACAAAAACTTAATTTCAACTATTGTTAATAACTGAAGTTAAGAGGTGCCACGATGAAGACGCCATCGCTGCTTGTTCAGTGTTTCCCTGGCTGCCCTTCCACACTAAAATTGTCAGCCTCCGGTTTAGTACACCGGACACCTCATGTGTTTTCCTGTACCAGTCCCTGGAACAGTAGTTGGTACACACATACATAGCTAGATCATCACATGATACGAATTTGAAATAAGACTAAAGGAGCTTATACCTTTATTAATGCCGAAATGGCCATACCTTATCAGAGTAACAGCAATAGAAAACGAGTAGTGGTAGAGGTCCAATCGTCATGCCCACAGGCAGATGACTAGGGCCGTGACCTAGCCAACCGACACTCCATCCGTCCTGCTAAGTATGCGGGTCATACTAGCAAGGTCTTCTCTTCTGGCCTGTTTTTCTACTAAACATGGTAATTGAGCAATCATGGGTACATAGGTACTTAGCAAACCACCACGCAAATACGCTTCTTATTCACAGGGTATTCAAAGAGTGGCTGATGTTATTTTGCGTAAAGCCAATTTTGAGATCCATTTCATGAATATCTATGACCTAGCAGGGTGGACTTAAAAAAACAGTTTTAATATCGTAATATTTGCTCAACGAAGATTTTATCCGCCAATCTCGAGGCCGCCTCGAAAATGACTTGCCACCGCTGATCATGCAATTTCTACATGCAATTTATTTCACAAACAAATGAGTTCGCAAACTAGGATCAAAATGTTCGAGGAGGGGAATGTGGTGACTTGCCTTGCTCAGGGCGGACGATTACCAAATTGCTTTGGCACTAAATCTCGATCAAACCTGCTCCTCCTCGGGGCGCGTTTACGTTCCTTACCACTATACAAATCACACCAACTAGATGTGCAAGAAGAACCAAATCAAGCAACAATCAAACATGGAATACAATAAAAGGTTTAGGTTAGCCTATAGGCTTAGGCCGAGGGTGGTTACCTTCTTAGGTCTAAGGTTGACTAAGAAGCTAGGGTTTCTAAAGGTAGGTGGCGATTGAGGGCTAGGGGTGATTGTGTGAACAAGCTACTATCCAAGGGTTAGACCACTGGCTCGGCATGGGGGAGGTAGGTTTAAAACCTACCTTTGAGGTGGCTTGGCAAGGTTAGCTACAGGGTTACAAACTCAAAAGGGCCCATGATGGGTTTTGGTCTCACAAGATTTATTTCCTGACATTCATTTGTTGGTTTTCTTTTTGGATTTTATTGGTCAATTCGTGAGACAAATTCTCATTAAGTAGCCTTGCGGCCTAGTAGGTTTAGCTATTTTGTGGAGAATTGAACTTGTGAGTCGAATTAATAGTTCGAAGCCTTGATCTGTATTCTTCATTTTATGTTTAGGAGCACGTTTCGATGTATATGTATTCTTAGGGTGCCTTTTACTATTGTTTAGTCAATACTTTGGTAAGGTAATTTTTAATGTAGGATTTACTTATTTATATTGTGTGTTGATCCATAATTTATGCATTTCCCTTTAGATCAGGGTCATGTAGAAAATGCATTTATTTCCTTTAAGTTTAAGTAGGTGCAAAATTTTACTTAAGGACACTTAGTAAACCATTTATACTTTTCCTTACAAATTAAAAAAAACTAGGGTTTCCTATGTTTCATGGTGGTTATTTATAGTCTTATACTTTAGAGTCTTTACTTTTATTAATTGGAGTTAATACATGCTTAGAAACAATTTTTTCGTACAAAAAATTATTTAGATCTTTCTTAGAACTTAAGTTTCATGGTAGTGTTGTGCAAATTTAAAGTTTAGAGGTCTTATTCCCATTATTTGAATTTGTAATTTGGTCCAAAGGAAAATTCTTAGTAAAAGAAAATAATTATCCACTTGTCATTATTTCATATTTGTGCAAAAAGTATATTGTGACAACTATTATTTTGGGTCCAAAACGTAGAGCTTGAATTTATAAAAATTTAGAGCCAAGTTTCATTCATTTTGGACCTCATTTGAATTAGTTATGAATTTTTAAAGGTTATTCTAGATTTCCCTTTGCTGGAAAAAGGACTTGAGCTACTTTTATTTATTTTCAGAATTATTTTCTTTAGAGAAAAGGCTCTGTGGCTGACAGGTGGGGTCCACATGCCATACTAACATATTAAGGATATTATTTTTCTTGAACTTTTTATTAACTCCTAAAGGCATGGCCCACATATCAGCCGCTGGGAGGGGGGATTAATTCCTCTCCCATCTTCTTCCTTCCCCGATTCCTCTCTCTCTCTCTCGTAATCCTATCCTCACACGGCTCGTCAATGCGGGAACCCGTTGGCGGCTTGAATTGGCGGCCATCAGCGCGGGGATCCAGCAATGGTGCGTGCGGGAGCCGAGGTGGCCGGACACTGCAGCCGGTGTTCTGCAAGTGGCGGGCCTCTTGGCTAGAGATGGTAGGGCGGAAAGGAGCCGACGATGGCCTTGGCTAGGTCTCCGGGCTCCGACAGTTTTGGATCGGCGGCTAAAAGCAGCACGCGCGGGGTTGGGGTGGTCCGGCGCTGTGGCTTGGTGGAGCAGCGGAGGAGGGAGGGATGAAGGCAGGCAAAGGGCTCACCGAGCGGCAGCGGTTGGTGGCGTCGAACGGCGCCTAGCTCGGGCTTCTCCTCCTTGCTCCACTGCTCCGGTGCTAGTCCTTCGTCGGTCCCTGGGTGGGCGACAAGAGGCGGCGGCTGCGGGACGACGCTTCGTGGGTCGTGGTCGGGGCGAGCCGAAGCAGGGGCGGTGCGGCGTCGGGCAAGCGGGGTGGCGTCGAGCCCAAGCTCCTCCGTTGGGCCTTGGCGAGGCAGCGACGAGTGGCAGGATAGGAGCGGTGAGGAGGAAGGGCTATGGCAGGGTGTGGGGGGGGTGGCCGAGGCGAGCTTGGCCGCCATTTATAGGGTGGCGGTGGGGCGGCGTGGGAGCTAGTGGCTACAGGGCAAGGATGCGCGTGGGCGGCGGTGGCGGCGTGCGTAGAGGCGGCAGGGAGCGGCGTGCGTAGAGGTGGCAGGAAGAGGCGGCGGCAGCAGGAGGCAGGCAGCGGTGCAAAAAAGGAGCAAGGTGGTAGGGGATACCTTTGACTCCCCGGTGGTCCGAACGATGTCAGTGCCGTGCAGTCTTTGGACCAGTGGTCCGGTGATAGCGCGGTCCAGGGGTGGTCTCGGTGTGCGCGTGATTGACGTGAGCGGCGTCGGCGAGATTCGCGCTGGGGCGTGGTGCGGGTGTCAGCTCTCGTCGGTGTATAGAATGACGATGGCGATAGGGCAAGCAGGCGCAGCATGGGTGGCGCGACGCAAGGTGCGCCCTTGTCGGCGTGATTCGCGGTGAGGCGCATTGGTCTGGCGTGGCAGAGTAGGGTGTCGTCCTGCCGATGGTTGCGACACGAAGCTACGGGGCGACTGTAACGCCCCGATTTCTGAGCCGTTAAAAACTATTTTCGTAAAAACCCTAATTTTAAAATTTTGGCTTTTACTGTGTGCTTAAGGACTAAGTGCCTAGATCTCAGATCCGAGCCTCCTTGAAACCCTAAAAACCTCGGTCCCAAACCCTCTCCAAACTCCGAGACTCGAATTCTACAATTCGACCGTCTCTCTTTTCTCGGGAAATTCAAAATTAAAGTTTCCATCGAGGACCTCTCTTCCCAAAATCTGCCTCAAATCCCAATTTAAATCAAAGTTCCGATTCAAAGCCGCCTATTGAATCCCCTCTTCCTCTTTCCCAAATATCATCCAAAAATCAATCTGTATATTTTGCCCAAATCCAACCCAAGAAAACCCCTCCAAAATCCTCATCCATCTTTTTAATATATATGTGCATATACATATATATATATATACATATATATATATATATATATACATATATATATTCAAGAATTTTTGTGGATCCAAGGATAAATAAACCCCTCCCAAAATTCCCAAGAAGTCCCCAGAGGATCAAGTCTCATATTTAAGATCAAACCCTAGTTGAAATTCTCAATCATCCTTTTAAAACCCTCTCTAGATCCCTCTCTCATATATACATATGTATATATATGTATAAATATATGTGTATATGTATATATGAGTCCCTTCTGAAATTCCCTTGATCATTTCCTGAAAATACTATGAAATCAAGTACCAAATCCCGAATCCAACACCTTTTCAATCCTCCAAAAAAATCAACTCAAATAAATCCTTAGAAAAAAAAAATGAAGGACTCCTATTCCTCTGGGCCGTCCCATGTTCTTCGGCCCAGCTCCTGCACACAGCCGGCCTCCCTCCGCGCGCCCTGGCGAGCAGACCCCACTGGCCAAGAGCGCCTCCACGCACGACTGCTCGCGAGCGCGACACGCGCCTTGGTCTTGGGCCTGCCCGTCAGTCTCCCTCCAGCCACGCGTGGACACCGACGCACGCACGCGCCTGTGCTGGCAAGCGGGTCCCGTTGGTCAGCTCTCCAACCGAGCGTCGTGGACACCGACGCACAGGCCCCGCTGTCAATCGGTGTCGTCATCCTCCGTCGTCTTCCTCCTCGCTCCCTGTCTCTCTCTGCTCTCTCTCTCCCTCTCTCGATCCTTCTCGGATTTTCTTCCTCGACACAGGACACCCTGGCCCATACCCCGTGTCTCCCGGCAAGCTTCAAGGTCAGTGCCGCAACCTCGTCCTGTCGCCATCCCCTCTCTCTCTCGGCCGCCTGAGGAAGCCCGATGGCATCGGCCACGGCTATGCCACAGTGCCACGTCTCGTCACCCCACCACGGCCCTCCTCTTCTCCTTCACCACCGCAGTCACGCTCCGCCTCTCTATCCCGTCCTATCGTCTCTGCCACGCCGCGCGCACCTCGGCCGGCGTAGCCGCCCCGCCGTCTAGAGCCCCGCGCCCTGACCAAAGCCTTATCCCGTGAGCTTCCACCGCCTCTCTCTCTTGTCAGGTTGTGCCGCGCCTGCGCCTATAAATTCCCTGCTCCGCCGCGCCATTGCTCAAGCCGAGCTCTCACTTTCTCTCTCCGCCGCCATTAAAAACCTTCAGCCTCGCCTCAATCCGACAACTCCCGAAGCCAATCCAATGAACTAACACCACCACCGAGTTCCTCGTTCCCTCACGAGCTTAATCGTACCCCCAATTTCACCCGGGCGCCGCCGCAAGGAAAACCCCCAAATCGGACCGCCGTCGCCCCGCCATTGTCGCCGCCTCGAAGCTCTCCTGTGCGCACAGTAAAAACTCGATTTCCTCCCTCCATTCCCCTTCCCGCGAGGTGCCGAAGACATCCTAGCCCTTTCCGATTTCCCTCCGCCACCGCCGGCATTCCTCCGCCGCCGCCCCATCCTTCCTCTCTCTCCGCCACCCCTGTCTGTCGTCGTCCGCTGCCGTCAGCAACTAAGAGCCTAATCTGAGCCGTTCACCTTCTTCACCGCCTCTCCCTCGTCCCATTCCCGTAGTCTGTTTCCTCCCCCTCGCCGCCCATCGCCGGCAAGCCCCTCGCCGCTGTGCGCCGTCGATCCCTATCGGCAGTTCCTGTACACCATCCGGTAACCATCTCTCTCACTCGGTCTCTGACTTGTGGGACCAGGCGCAGTGAGACACAGTGAATCCATCCTCTCTCAGAGCCTTCCTCTGGCATGTGGGCCCACGAAACACAGTAACCCCCTCACCAACTGACATGTGGGCCCGAAATAATTAGTTCCATTATTTCAAATAATATGTCAATGACAAGTGGGCTCCTAGTCAGAGGTCACTGCATGTGGGGCCACCCGGCTCTCTCTCATGCCCTACTGCCATGTGGGCCTTCCTGTCCCTCTCTCATCCTATGACATATGGGCCCCACCCCTTTTTCTCTTCTCTTTAGTTAATGCCATGTGGGCCCTTCCAACTCTCCCCTCTGTGTCCTTGACATGTGGGCCATCCCCTCATTTCTCTCTCCTCTGCCACTGAACATGGGCCCCACCTGTCAGCCCTATTCCCCAAAAATAATCCTTTTCCAATAATCCAAATAATTCATTTCTTTCCCAAAAAATCCATTAAACTTCCAAAATTCATATCTTTTAATCCGTAACTCTGATTGACCCCGTTCAAGTCTCTAAATTTTTCTAAAAGTGAGATCTATCTCATGGCACTATTAGTTATTATTAATAGTATATTATTTCTAGGGTTTTGTGTATTTTTCTCTCATTTTGCGCGTAGTCGACGCTTCGGAAATTCGTCAGACGTCGGATTCTCGCGAAGTTTGAAGACGAAGTCTGAAGCAAGTCACTCCTTGATCATATTGCTCCTAAAATTTAAAATGTTTTGTTTGAAAAATTGCATGGCTAGTGTGCACGATAAATTGATTGGCCTCGGTTTGCGTGTCGAACTGACGGACCTGCCTATTAGTTGCACAAATCCTGTAGGACTTTGGTACCCCATTCCTTGTCGCTCCACCCCGTGGTACCTCGGTGACCGTGCTCTCTGAGCATGGATTCCGATGGTTCCACTCACAACACAATTGTTTGTCAATCTAGGAAAATTTGGGTTTCCAGAGTGGTTTAAAAACCTGGCATGCGATGTCGGCGAGATTTGCGAAACAAAATCCATTTGCGAAAATTTCCGCGGTGCAAAGTGATCGCTTGTGTGGTGGCACTTCGTATTCGCATATAAGGACCGATTTCTTGGGGAATTCCATCCGAGCATCTCACAGTGCGACCACACGGGTGGTATGGGATACCCCTGGCTGAGTTACTAGTGTTCCCAGGATGGTTTTCGGTTGCTAATAAATGTGGGACTGGCTGGGTGCCAAGAGGGCGATATACCCTCATCCCTGAGTACATAAAATGAGTTCCTGGTACTTGGTTGAGTGTGAGCACCTATTTATAGGGCAGCGTGCTATCCTGGGAAGGCTTTGGAAAGGCCCTATCGCGAACCTTCCCCACTGACGAGTGTGGGAAGTAAGCTCGCGTCGTGTGGGTAAAGCATGCAATCTTTGCAAAGGTATACAAACTATTCGAACAGTCGTGTCCACGGTTACGAGCAATGTGAGGTGATTCCTCTAGCGTAGATTTGTTTGCAAGTGTTTGCGAAAGTGATTTGTGGTATGGAAATCGTTACCAGAATCGGCCTTAGTGGCTGACGGATGACCTGAGTGGTCTGAAACGGGGCTGTATGACCCGGGATGTCGTATGACATCATAGATTAGACTTCCCGAGTGGAAACAGTTTGAGTTGAGATTAATGATGGCTTGGGGAGCCATCGAGATAAATTATGAGATGAATTATGAATGGCTCGACGAGTCGCTGAGATGAGACAAAATGATGTCCTGGATAGGACTGAAGTGAAAAATGAGATTACGTCCTAAGTGGACGAAATTGAAAATAAAGTAATAGATGAGAATACAGTGGTAAGCTGCTTGTGGGCAGACCCACTGAACAGCTGTCGCGATCCGACAGGCGGTATAACAATATTTGAAATCAATTAAAATTTGATTCGTCCGCTTGAGTTGTTGAAAAGCAATTCGCGGACAGGATCGAGGCGAGAGCCTCCTTCCACTCACATTGAGACAACCCACACTTAGGTTTTCGAAAATGTTTTCAAATGAAAAGGTTTGCGAAATAAACCCTAGCCTATCTTTGATAGCCTGCATGTCTCACCTTTTCTGTGACTTGCTGAGTATGTAAGTACTCAATCCATTCCTTTTTTCTCTCCTCATTCAGGAAGAGTGAAGTTGAAGTGAAGATTAGGGTTTCTTTCCTAGTCCCAAGCCGTTGCTTGTGGATTGGGTTCTTGCTGCGCTGTCGTTCCATTGCTGTTGTTCTGTCTGCCGGTTGCTGCTCAGGGCTTGCCCGAAGTCGCAACTTATAAAGGTATTTTATATATATATATATATATATATATATATATATATATATATATATATATATATTTAATTGCTATGATACATCTCCGTTGACCGTGGGTACCAGCAAGGTTTCCTGGGACTGGTACCGGCATCGCAGTTCCGTGGGAGTTGGTTCACGCCAATCTCCTGCGGCGCTTCCTCTCTGGCATCACTGTAGGTGGTGCCAGGGTGAGAGGCATTACAGTGACATTTCACCGAGCGGCCGTTGTCGGGTGTGATCACATCGGGTTAGTTAGCCATGATGACGGGTCGAGGTGATGAGGACATCGACGGTGACGAGGCGTGGCAGAGGATGGAGATGTCGGGTCACTCCAAGCGGCGGTAGGGCGTAGGCTTGAGGGCGACGACACAGCGTGGCGAAGTAGAGCACCACTTGGCCCGGTAGGCATAGCGATGTCGGCCGGGCATTTGGTTGAACACGCGCCGTACGTGCCGGGCAGGTGCGGGGAGAGAGGCGAGCGTGCACGTGAGGTGGAGCGAGTGGCCGCCAGATTGGCGCACAATGGGCCCTAGGTGGCAGCAGGAGGAGGTGAGGGGTGGTCGCCCGCGTGGAAAGGGAAATGACGGACAGCGCGCGCACTGGGTTGTCTTGGGCTGGGGCGCTCGGCTTGGCTTGGGCGGCTTGCTGGGCCAGGAGAAAAAGGCTAGGAGATGGAGAAATGGGGTTGGCCTGGCGGTTGTGGCCCGACCTTGGCTGGGCTAGCATGGCCAGGAGGTTGGGTCGTGTTGGCTTGGGCCCGGGAGGAAAGAAATGATGAGGGGTGGAGGGAAGGTGGCCTAGGCTTGGAGGGAGCAGAATTGAGCCCAAGGAATGAAAATATGGTCTGGCATTTTAGGAGAATTTTAGATAGGTGATTTTATATTTAAATTTGAGAGATTTGAATTTGGATTCACATAGGGTTTGACTTTGATCCTCCTCAGAAGTCAAGAATTCAAATTAGAGTTGAATTCACCCATTTCCTTCAAAAGGAAAAAATCTTATTTATTTAGAGAATTAATTTAATTGCGGGTCCAAAATATATTTGATAAGTTTTATGAAATACTTTCCGTTATTTTTGTCTTAGGTGGTTTCATGATATTTTTAGAAGATGAAAATAATTACCCAATAGGGTGATAGTTGATTCCTTTTACTGTTTAGTCGAGCTTTGGATACTCGACTAATGTTTCATGGTTTAAGGCTCCTCGATTTTATTTCAAAGCCTTGTTAAGGTGATGTGCATAGTTTGGAAATGAATTTAGCATTTTAATCATCACATTTAATTTATGGGTTGGGGGGTTAGTTCCTCTTTATTAAACATATGATGAGGTTAGGAAATTAATTGAACATTTAATTTTCCCTTTTCTTGTAGAGGGTTATAAATTATTTCTGGTTGTCGAGATAAACTTTAAAATTGGTTTTGGTCTTGTTGGTTGCTCTATCTGGGTCGCCCTTTTTTTATCACATCACAAGCATAGCAACCGAAGTCACGACATGATGAAAAAAGTTTTAAAATGTTCAAAAATTTATGTATTTTCTTAACCGAATTTTTAGGGTGTTACAAAAATTCATTATACGCTGCTGCCCTTCCATGACCTCAATCAAATTCCCAGTTCCTCCTCCGTGCATTCAAGGTAAACCAATTTTCTACACTTTTTTATGTGTTTTCTTTGGATGTGTGGTGTCAAATTTTGTCATGCATTTCAACCAATATGAAATGGTGTCAAAATTATGTTGCCTGCCTTAATTTGTTGTATCACAATGAAATCACTAAATAAATATATATTGTTGTATCTGTATAAATTCGGTGAATTGCATGAGCTACGGATATATATTGGTGTCAAAACATTTGTAGATTAATTACAAATGATGCTAGATATTTCCTCTTAGAGCATGATGCACTCAACAATTATCCCAATTAATAGAACTTAGGATAAATTTTGACTGCCACAAATTTCCAAATATGTGTTAGCTGCAAAAGGAATTCAGCCACCCTGAATGGTTCAGTCCAACTGCAAGATGACAATGACCGTAGTTCCAATTAGATGCACATATTACAAATGCTAACCACTGAAACTTGCTTCGAGTCCACGACGTTGAGCTATAAAGGTGGATTTGGTTCTATTGTTTTACACAGATGAATTTTTGCAAGTTAATTGGTCAAGCTGTCAAATAGAGTGCTCAAGGCTAACATATCTGCTTACAAACCATATGTATAAGAGATGGATGTTAAAACTTCAAACGTGGGTTAGAATTGCAATGGGTGTTTTATTTTTTTGACCTATGTTGATGCAAATAAATTTCATGTCAAAGTTTAATGGTTAGCGTAGCATTATCTAATAATAATGATCATATTCTTCCCTAGAAGGACATTCTGATTTCTAATATTGATGCTAATTCAGGTTGATCATTGCTAATGTTAGTTTTTTTCCTACTTAATAATAGCTAGATTTTTTATGATCCGCGAAGGTGTGGGTCTGAAATTCAGCTCAGATTATCAATTTCTGCGTAGGAACAATCCATGGTAGTTGTGAACTATTTGGGTCAGATTTCACAATTTCGTCATTTTGAGATCTTCCTGTGTAACATTTGGGTGAGATCTTTCACAATTTAGTTCTAGAGATGGTATTTATTCATAGTATTGTTCATGTTTCAAAATCAACTCCAGAAACATTGCCTTGGTTATATATTTTCTATGAAAATTGCAATCCTCTGGAAATTCATTTAATGGTCAAAAAATTAGATGTGGAAAAAAATGTTATCGTGCTGTCCCTTGGAATTTAAGTCCAGCATGCTAACATGTTGTTATTTAATACTTAAATCATGTCTGAACTCTGAAGAGATGAACTCATGATCCCAAATATGTGCTTGCTCGACTTAAATTTCACAGACCTTACAAATTTGATGGCCATTGGCAGTTTGGCACTGAAATGGAGTCTTTTGGGTGATGACTTGCATTTGCAAATGCACTTGTATATTATAAAAACTGCACAAAACAAGCATTGACATTCTTCGTCTTCGCATAAGTTTAAACATGTTATGCAGTTATGTTGTTTCCGGGTTTAGCTTATGTATCTAAGAAAGCTATACTGTTACTTATTTGTAAAATATTAATAACAAATGTGTGATATGTGGAATGTTGAATTTAAGTTATACAAACTAACCAGCCTACAATACAGGTTAGCTTTACTCCAAGAACAAACTGCAAATTGATTTTCTATCGTTTATTCATATCACAAAAACGTGAGGTAGGAGGTACATGTTTAATCATACAAATATATATATTAGGCATATATCAAGCTCATTAACCGGCCTTGAACTAGCATGTCATTTTGTTGGATTTTGTTGGCTAGCTATGTCATTTTGCCAAATCCTCTATTAGGAAATTCCAAATATTTTTTAATGGAGGGTTCATTACTCATTTATTTCAAAGAAATCACCAATGTTTTATATTAACTAAATTGCCAAACTCTTATCTCTTTTTCCCTTCAGATTTCACTTATTTTTAAAACAACAGCCATTTCTATATGATTTTAATTGTACCTGAACTACGCCAGTAAAGGTGCGTCCGTGCATGGCGTCGATCAGATTTGGCTTGAAAAAACTAAGCAGTAACTTTACTCTCTCATTAGTGTTGTCAATATGCAACTGATTGGAAGGTCTGAAAATGTTGTGGATTTGTAAGAAGATTCAGACATGAAGTTTGGTAAGTATAATGATCTTGTGTTGAGGGAAAATTACTATAGGAGAGACGGGACGCAACAAAAGCATACACTTGCCAGTGTCAGCGGCGAGCTGATATGCTAGCTGGCGACGGAGCCTATCATCGAGGCAGCTTATGAAATGCAAGATGGCCGACGTGGTTTAAATGGATCAAAGTATGTTTGGCTTCTATATTCATCAAAACGTTTGATCAAAAGTATCTAATAATTTTGTGAAATTTCTCCTATAATGCCATCAGAGATGCAGATAATAGAGCCTCATGCGAGCGCAAGGGAGATGCATAAAGGGCAGAGTGGATGAGCAATGGTCTTGTTTTCTTGAATCATGGAGTGATGCAGCTCTTGGTTTTGGTTTTGTGTGTTTACCTGAAATCCTAACCAATTGAATCTTCTTGTTTGATTGCCCTGAAAAGGGAAGGTATGGTTTCTGCATTTTGGTGAATTGGTTGAAATCTCTCTTTCGAGCATCGGTTTAAGAGAGCTATTTAACATGAGCCAATGTGTTTGTTTTGATTTTGCTCTTTTATGAGACTTTTGTTCTTTTATGCTTCGTAGGTTGATGATGTATAAGCTATTTATAGTGATACATCTAGTATGTGGCCCCCTTGGTTGAAAAACTTACAAAGTAATTAGTATAGACATGTCAATATTGCTCTTGTGTGGCAGTTGTTATGCAAGTAGCTGTGTGAACATATTTTGTGTAAATATGTTGGTATTTAACATGAAAGTTGTTGAACCTTGTGGATATTTCAATTCTAACCAAAAGTGGCATTAATCCAAATGAAATTTTAGCAATTTCTAATGCTTTTAATGATTAGGTCATTGTAATGCTTAAAATTTGCATGCAATGCAGGTTTGAACCGTTGTGTTTACTGGTTTTTATATGTGTTTTAGCCATTTTCTTTTTATACAATGAAGACCCGTTGTTGTATTAACGTTGTAGTGTGGTATTTGGATCACATATTTATTGAACGTGCGATGCATGTGCATGTTTTACTAGTGTGGTTCCAAGTCCATCAATGTTGTGGCTTGGCGTAGTTTCGGGCTTAGCAATCCAACATAGGTTTTGGGATTATTTTGAATTTTACATTTTAGCAATAATTCATGTTATTTTTTATTTGGCTTCTTCAGTTACTTAGATCTAAGCAGCAAAAGTAACTAAATAGGAAAGCTCTAAAAATTAATCCTAAATCAAATTATAAAAAATTAAAAATCAGCCATCAAGGCAAGTGAAATTGTGTCTGGTTAGCTATACAAGGATATTTGTAACATTGCATTGGGTTTTGGCGGTGCAATACAAAGAGACGTTGATTAATGGTAACTCCTATGTTCATGGTCAGATTAGGATATAGAAGATTGAAATGGGGGTGCTAGGTGAGGAGTATGACAATATATGGATTTCATGTACAATAATGAAAAACTATTAGCATTATTGTAGTTTTGTCTTAGGACACATTACAACATTTAACTTCTCTCTCCTTTTTCATGCTTCCATCTTATAGCACCCAAATGCGTGTTGGCTCATTCCGTTGGTTACTACAAATCGCCTTATCCTTGCAACCTTCTTATCTCAACAAAATTATGGGACCCAAGTATATCTTTTTTTTCCATGGACAAAGAACACTATAAGCAAGTCAATATGATAATGGCCAAAGAAGACTATTAACACTTTAATTGCCATCAAATTGATGATACTAGGTACATGCTCTGTTGTTGATGTAATGGTTCTTCTGTTGCAACTCTTATTGACAAGACCTGTTCTTTTTTAGCTCATTCATCATCATTATTGAAAAGGGATTAAATACACTTCAAAAAATACGTTTTTTTTAAGAAGACTTTCTCTAACTCTGGCATTTGTTTAAGACCATTTGTTTTTAAGTTACATTGTTAAGGGTTATTTTTTAAAACATATTTAGTCTACTCCTACGAACGAATCGATAAATCCATAACAAATAAATCCAACTCATAATCTAAATCAAAACATAACATACGTCTTTGTCTTTGACGTTCGATAGGGATAAAATAGATGTTGGGTGGTGTGTATCAATAGTTGAATAGTTGTTTGTAGTTATACTAATTTTTCACACCTCTCCCTGTTTGTGTGGTACAATAGTTTTGATGGTCAAATCCATCGATGCTTACATATGTGTGGTAGTTTATTACAAAGACGATAGGAAGCGTGGTAGTTACGCGAGTTATCAACCAAATGTCATGTTATTCCTTTCATCGTTCCCACGACATTATCCTACGGTCCTTAATTAAGCAAGGATTATGATGGGAAAATAATC
>RYFJ01003836.1:0-65909 GCA_003991445.1 Oryza meyeriana var. granulata
CAGAGAAGAAGATCCGACTAGTGCCGGAAGTCGGTTGTCAGCTCACATGGAGCGTAGCCGGGAACGATGACGTCTCAACTGGCGCAAGTACTCGTAAGTAGCCCTCATGGAGGCATCCGAGTGTATTTTGGCAGACTTGTCGGCCCCCGAGCGTTAGGAGATAGGCTCGCGGCCTCTGAGTTCTTGTCACGCGTATCCGGAGCTGGGCTGTTCGGTATTTTGGAGTGGGGATGCCATCCTTGCGTTTGAGCTTGTGAGCCCCGAGCATGTCACTTGTTGTTACTGATAATCTTCAGTTGTTGAAAGTCGAAGACGTTGTGACCGACTGCCACAATGAAGCCGTCTGACTTGCATTTGCGATTCCCAGCTTTAGTCGGGACGCGCGTCGTTGGTGCCTCCCCGCTTCTTCTATCAGGATGCCTTTTTATCTTCAAGGGCCTCAGTCAACAGCGTGGGCTGAGTCGGCGTATTTTTCGCCATGTCGAATAAAGCCCTTGACAGAGTTGGCGAGGCTCCGTGTGAATTTATCGATGAATGAGGTGTCTTTGACTCCTTTTCGAAAGGCGGCGATGACGACCTCATCCTTGAACGTTAGGGGATTGAGTTCTTCTTCTCAGAAAACCTCTTAATGAAGTCACGAAGAGACTTGTTCTCCTTTGATGAACTGATATAAGTCGTACTCGGAGAAGATATCTCTCGTAAGTTCCCTGGAAGTTGGCGATGAAGCGTTCTCGGAGTTCTGCCCATGAGCCGATTGATTTGCTTGGGAAGTCCCGTTAGCCATGTCCTCGCTGAGTCGCTAAAGCGACTGGGAGATAGTTAGCCATGACTTTGTGATTTCCTCCAGCTGCTCGGTTGCCGTAGTATAGACCGTGAGCCAAACTCGGGATTGGTCTTGCCGTCGTATTTTTCGACCCTGTAGGCTTGAAACCGACGGCCAGTCGGCCTGTTGTTAGCTCCTGGGTGAAGGCCGATACTCCTTCATCTTCATGAGGACTCCGACCCCCGACTACGGTGGTGAAAACCGCTCGTGGTGGAGGCCGAAACGCCGTTCTCGTCTTCCGGTTGCGTTGCTCATCATCTTCTCGTTCGCGGTGTCGAGCGTTGATGTCCTGCGAAGATCACGTCGTTGTCGGCCTCTGAAGGTCGCCTGATCATCCGACGGTTGCTTGACGTCGCCGGTTGTCGTTGGGGCTGCCGAGTGACGCCTGACGTGCCTCCGTATGCAGCTGACTGAAGCCAGCCGCTCGGACGTCGCTTTTTGAGGTACGATGAGACTGCCGTTGGAATGTCGACCGGTTGGTCGGTCATGAGGGTATCGGCCCGATGTTGGTGCTGCTGCGACATGCAGCAGCGGTAAGCAGGGTTTTATCCTTGCGACGTTCGGGGGGTGTTCCTGGTGATCAGGCCATGTTTTGGACCGTGATCCAGTAGGGTCACGGCGGCCATGACGTTTTGTGTGAGGAGTAATTGAAGACGTCGTGGTCGCCGACTTTGTTTGGAGAGGTTTGTTGCTGAGCGGTTCGCCCAGCCCCTGTGTAGGCCGTCGTCTGCGGGCGGTGCGGGCGTCTTGCTTCTTCCTCTGTTGTTCTCGCAGTCGCAGGCCTCCTCCTCTTGTTGTTCGTTGTAGTTGGCATGATTCCTGAGTAGGAGTAGAGCCTTTGGATGCCATGAAGATTTCTCGTGGCGGAAAGAAGCTTGCCGACTGCTGTCCGACTTAGAGTCGGAATCCGACTGGGATCGTCGTAGTCGCGACTGAGAGTCGTAGTCGGAATAGTTGAAGGGGGTGATTACAACTCCGACCTCCCTAGATCCGATCTCGAGCGGCTCGGGCCGTATCCGAGTCGAACTCCAGAGGATCGGGTTTGCCGCGTCGATGTAGATTGTAGATATCCGCGGACGTCGCCAGAGTCCGAACGGGAATTGACGATCTCTTCCTTTTTTGGCCCGATCTCGGCGGCTCAAACCCGAGTCCGAGTCGAACACCGCGTAAAGAAACGAGTTGTCCCTGGACTTGGGCGTATGGGAGATCGCCGCAAGCATGTCCGTGAGAGATTGCTGGCAGCATCGTGTAGGCGACCTGGCGCGGAGTCGGTCTGGTTCCTTGGCCGGTTGGATCGGGTCCGTGTCGGCCAAGGTGAGATTGCCGAACATGTCGGCAACGAAGTCGAGGCTTCCGAATGAGATTATATCTCCGGGAGAGAATTTGCCGCCATCGACTTTGGTTGCTGGATCCATCGAGCTTGTAGATGTAGATCGCGCCGAAGCTCCTACCTGGCGCGCCAACTGTCGATGTTTTATAACACCGGCAAATAAATATATGGGGCTACTCGGCGGATGGAAACTCGGTGGATTGCAAAGGAACACAAGGAGATTTTATACTGGTTCAGGCCCTCGATGTGAGGTAATACCTTACGTCCAGTTTATATGTATTCCCTTGAGGAATTATGGTGGCGATTCTGGTGAATCAACTCAACCTGCCCTCAGGGGACGCCCTGCTCCCTTATATACTGGGGGAAGGGATACAAGGTAGGAGTCCCCATCGGATTACGACTAGGAGATCTTCCCTTAGAAATATAACACACCCGACTAGGACTGTATATTCCTTTCTATACAAGACGAAGTCTGCCGAATCTAGTTATATCTCTAATTACAAGGCTAGACCCATCCTCTATCCAAGTGGTCCATATGCTTGTCATGAGGTACCCGGGACTCATGGCACCTACAAAGATTGCATACTTGAATGTTAATCATTCAGCATAGCCGGATGCAGACACATACAGGCTAGAGAGTGCTTGCTCAATTTGTTGCCTTGGTTGTAGTATCAGATTAAGCCACAGCCCACAGCAGTTGCACTTAAAAAATCTCTTCCTACGATTAAAGGAAACATACAGATAAAAGGAGATGGTGTTTGTACTCTGTTAAGCTCTGTTTATCAACGGATAAATACATGTTTTAAACATAGTACGAATGAAGAGATAACTAAATACTATGAATGATTTTTTAATGGTCGACAACAATTTTTTTATTAGAATAGTTTTATAAAAATTTAATAAATTTATGAGATTATAAAAGTACTGTTCAAATGTAAATCTACACAAAACGTTATTATATTTTCAAACTAAGTATCTTAAAAGCCATTGATAAGTATTTTGGAAGTAGTTTATAACCAAAGTTTCAAAAGTTTAATCGGATCTTATTAAAAAAATGTAATTTATGTGACCATAGTACTTTTTTTACTGGTCTTGTGCACAATTTAAAACTTGTTTTTAAAAAAGTAACACTTTACACCGGATCGAGTGTATCATGTTTCACTTTGCACTGGGTCTAGTATATGTTTTCATTTTTCACTGGAGTATATCAAAACAAGTTTCACTTTATACTATATTGCGTATATGAAATGAAGGAAAATCTTATGAAATATGACTAAAACTTATGAAACTTTTTGAATTTAGACCATCATCCACAAAGTTTCCTTTAGATTCTATAAAATTTGATAAAAATTTCTATAGATTTGATGATGTATCTTGGTGCTAAGTGAAACTTATTTTGATATACCTTGGTGCAAGGTGAAAATATATACTAAATCCAGTACAAAATAAAACAAGATACAATCTACCTGATGCAAAAATAGAATTTACTCTTTTTGAAATTAGAGGGTAACGAGAAGACTTATGGCATATGCTTGTATACACTTTTGCAAATCTGAGTCCTTAATTAGTTTAGCTAACTACAAGTAGTATGCTGTTGATGATAATTGATATATTTGGATGGTAGAAGAAGCAAGAAAACGGCAACCCACTAGTTTTGCATCATGCAGGCTTGGTCGGCAAGCAGTGAGCAACCTTTCGGACCCAACAAGGCTTCATTTGAATCGGCCGAAATAATGGCACATCCATGCGATGTATCGGCCGAAATTTATTCAAATTCTCAGGCCAATACAATTTTTGGGCTTAGAGTTTAGTTTAAAATTCCTTGCTTACATATGGATGGGCTAGGATTGCCAAGCCTATTCATGAAACTGCCACTGAAAACGATGCCTTGTTGTTGTTGCAAGGTCGGCGTTAGTATGGGAAAAGAACTCCATAGCACCTCATGCCACAAAGCGTATATAGTATCCCTTCCTAGATCTTACCACCTAGCAAGCACCAATCTTAGAACACTTACATCTTCTAAGGTATAGTTTAAAGGCGAAGCAAGTGAAAAAAAGAAGAAGATCACATAAAATGAGGTGAGCTATTAACGTATAATTAATTAAGTATTAGCTATTACAAACTTGAAAAAAGATTTATATGATTTTTTAAAATAACTTCTATATAAAATTTTCTATATAAAAGTTACTTTAAAAAAATCATATTAATCTATTTTTTAAGTTTAAAATAATTAATACTCAATTAATCTTGTGTCAATAGCTTATATCGTTTTAGGTTATTTTTTTTCCTCAGCCCTGGCTTTCAAACTATACCTAAAAACCGGCACAGCGCTAGCAAGTAGCAAGCAGTCGAGCACGAATATAAATCTTTGTCTACGGCGGGAGTTGTTGGCTGCTCAGACCTGGTTTGACGAGACGTCAAGCAAATAATTACTGGTTTATTGTTCCAAGCAATGTGCAATTCGCAGTATAGGACTGAATCTATGTTAATCGTTTTGTGTCCATGAAGTATACAATGTGGAGTTAAAGCAAAATACTTCTTTTGTCACGACATCACAAGTATAATCGGGCACTTTCTTCATTCATGCAATCTTCAGGATTGTCATCATCTGAACTGAATTGAACTGAACCCAAACAGTACAATTTGCAGGAAGATATCAGTTCTTTATGCAGCAGCATAGCAAAATGGAGGGATGATATTCACCCAGTTCCAGTTAGTACAAGCCTGTTCTCAACTTGTCCTTGCCTCCATCACATGGCCACCGTCTACATTGCTACCAAGGAGACAATTAGGCAGGCAGCATAGCTTGCTCTCTAACTTTAATTTTCAAGATTAAAGTACATGAACAAGAGAAATGTTACTCGATATATAATATTCTTCAGCTGGCCTGTAATGCCCAGTTACCTTTCAAGTACTACATGGTTACATAGTTAGAACTATGAGCTACTTCCTGGTTCGGACTAACTCCAGCTAGCAGCGGTGCTACTTGTTAAATAGGAAATCACTAAATCTTAATAAGCTGGGACTGGGAGCAACACCGAGATGGTGTTGAACTGTCAGCAACTAAACTAAAGGCTAACACCTCCTTAGCCTTCCTGAGCTAAATTGCGCATTGCAAAAACTGAAAGTTCTGATGATGCCATAAGAAAGATGAGCAAAGCTTACAACCCTGTCTCCCTGAAGCTCTTGGTGAGCCAGATGGCTGTCTCCCTGGGGGACACTTTCTCGGGGCCGAATGGCTTGAGCAAGATCCCCAGCTCCTCGTACCTCTCCTGCTGCAGCAGCTGCGCACTGAACTCGAGCAGCCCTTCCAGAGCCTCTGCACGCTGCTGGTAGGACGATGTATCGAACCGACGCTGCCTGGAGTCCGATGAACCACGGCTTGAGGCCGCTGTGGCGTTACGGCCTGAAGAATCGCTCCCATTTTCGCCGTCGATGTGGAATGCTTCAACCATGCATTTGTCCTTGGTTATTGACTGATCGATGATGCACGGTGGTGTCGTGTGGCATGGGCCATTGGCAGAAGAGCGTTTGTGGATTGACAACAGTGGATCTTCTGATGAGGCTAGTGGGAATTCAGCGATTCTGTCTATCCGAGGTGAATTCACGGACACGTCGGGAGATTCCAGCTGGTTGAGGATGCTGATGCTGCGGTTGGGTGTCTCGAATGCTGGCAATGGGAGGGATGCTCTGCGGGCTACTTGAGCGCTTCTGTTGACTGGTGTTCTTGAAAGCAGCTAGAGAATGAAAAATTGAAATTCACTGAATGAAAAGAATAAATCCTTAAGGAAACTACAGCCGACTAATTTACTCTATGAAGTGGGGTGCAAAATGAACTGTAAGAAAAATAATGCAAGAGACTCAAAAGACTGAAACAGTACATCTAGCGGTATATTGAATAATACATTACTGAAATTTCTTCTATCTATTTATGCAAGTACTAGTACAGTATAGTAGACCAAGGTTTGGTTAAAAGATGAACATCAAATGGACGTTAAGAAAAATACATTGCCCTGAGCGAGTAGAACAAGCAGTGCAAGTGCATTTAGAACATGCTATAAACAGGTTGTAAGTAAGAGTGCTACATTTTTTTAAAAATATATATACTGCTAGTGTAACAGCAATTAAAACATGGTAAAGGTGTCATACCTCACTCCGATTTACTCTGTTGTAAGATGCTTTTGGAGGTTCTAGAGGAGTTGTGATTGTCTTGGTTGGAGTACTCTTGGGAGTACTTGATGTTTTTGTGGTTAAAGTTTTACTACTAACCTCCTCAGCCAAACTGTCATCAATAGATACATCTTTGACACTCCGAGTAGTTGTGTAATCCTTGATACCCCGAATAGAGCTAATAAATTTCCTTTCAGGAGAAGGTTTGCTAAAGGTCACAATTCTCTCATTACCCAAAGAGTTTCTCCTGCCCTTGCTTCTGCACATGGACTCAGTGGGAAATGTCATTTTCTTAACCTTGTCAATTGGAGACTGATGGGAAAGAATTATATTGCGAGCAGGAGAAGATTTCAAATGGACTTGCAGCACATAGGGTTGAAGATGTGTGTGCTTGAGTAGTTCAGCTGCCTGCAGAAACAAAAATGATGCAAAATTCTTTTCAGATTAAAACATATGTAATTAGTAAACTGACATGAATATAAGAGTGTTATCGAGAATTACACTTGGCCTGTGTTCTGGACTTTTTCGTAGCATGCTCTTAATAAGTCCCCTACTGCATGATGGTAAAGCTTTCAGAGATATGCTCAAGGTTTACAGGAGAAATTAAGAAGACAGCTAAGTATTAACTCCTGGAAACTCACAATGCACCAGAATATCTTGTTGGCAATGGCGACACAATTGACTTGGTGATCTTACTGATAAGAGCTTGCATATCCTATGGATGATATGGCGGAATCAGAAACAGTCAGTTCAATTGAAGGTTACCCAGCAACTAAATGAAACAAGAGGTCTAAATGTATCTCCTAAGTTGATTTGATACTCCATAAAAAATATGCACTTAATAGAGCCAATTAACACAAGACATGTTGTTCAGATAACTATGCTAACCACTCAAAAGGAATATAAATGGAAACTGGGTACAATAAGACAAAATAAAGCATATACTAAGTCATGTTTAATTCAGAAATCAACTTGCACAATTCAATTGAAAGATTACATGGCCCGCTAATATAAGCAATCTCAGAACTTACAAAAGCTTTAAATGCAGGCCTGAGAGCAGTCATTTCATATATACAACATCCTGAAACAGAGTTATTTAAAGCATTACTAACCAGGACAGATATCTAAATGTGATTAGGTAATTTACATCCAACTGAAGCATTTACCTAGTGACCAAATATCAGATTTGGCACCATAAGGTATATCAGCAAGTAGTTCTGGGCACATATAACTTGGTGTTCCTACCACCTGCATTAATAGAATAAGTTTCCACCACCAATATAATGGAATATGCACTAGAAAAATGATTTTTTTAAGAACTAACAGAGGATGCTAGATCATCAGAGGTCAATATTTTCGCAAGCCCAAAGTCGCCTGCATGTATAAAAAATGGAAATTAGATTGCATCCGGAATTATGTAAACTACTATGAAGCATGCACTTGTAAAATGGAAGGTGGAATACCTAGTCTTATACTTTGATCCCTAGTAAGAAAAATATTTGAGCACTGAAACAGAAAAAGGAACAACTTCAGAAATCATGGCAACATTTCCAGGATGCAAATGTGTTTTAGAATCAAACATTGCAACACTACGCACCTTCACATCACGGTGAAGAATGTGATTTGCATGCAAATAGTCAAGGGCCATAAGGAGCTGCACGAGCCATTTGCAAAGCTTCTGTGAAATGAGATAAAGAGTTGGTGGTGAATGCCTTATACCAAGGAACAAGTTAAAAATGTTCAAATGGAAACTAAGAAGTGAATTATACCTCCTCAGAGAAATGAGCACCGCTAGCTCTTTTAATAGCTTCAGCCCTGGACCAGAGAGTTCATATTAGCAACAAAACCTAAACTACCAAGTTTGGCAATCGAATGGCAAACATCACATTACACCTAATACTAAGAGAAATACATACATGTCTCCTCCTTCACAGTACCCTATAATGATGCAAACATAGCAACCCTGAAATTGGAGGGAAAAAACACTCCTAGTTAAACTTTTTAAAGTTTCCCACATCACTCAACGCCAATGATGTCTATAAGTAATGGTGATCCAGAACATGTATTATCTTCCTCTTAGAAAATATAGAGGATGGATTTCTATCCATTATCTAAAAAGAAACTCAAGCTGAATTATCTATTTGCTACATTGTTCATTGTCCCTATTTACTTCTACAAACCTTCTCTACCCATGAATCCTTGTACTCCACGATGAATGGGTTCCTCACTGTGGCAATGAGCTGCATCTACATTCAAAAATCATGTTTTTGGTAAGTGTACAAAGAACATCATAACAATAGGGCATAAAGTCTCCTAGTTTCAGACCAGTTCACATCTCTAGTCTAGAGAAGAATAGAATGTACAATAGTCCCTAAACAGTCAGGAACACTAATCATTGTGTACCAAGAGTTGACCTGTACAAGCCATTCTTGTGAACACAAAGACATTGTGTGTGAAATCATAACTAAGTAAAAACATGATGGAAAGCTCGCATGCAAAGCAGAAGTTGCTTACCTCCTGGTGGGCAGACCTGCGAGTGCGGTCTGTCTGCCTGGCAAGCCGGATCTTTTTCAACACATACCTGCACAGTTCACAGCCTCCAAAAGATCAAAATGGGTGGAAGTAACCAAAAAGTGGATATATTTCTCTCTTTTTCTCTAGGAAAAGAGCAATGTGGTGGTGGTTCTAGTCTCACTTCTTCTTCTCCACCTTGTGCCTGACTAGCAGGGCAGAACCAAATGCTCCTTTGCCGATCTGCTCCAGTACCTCGTACTGCTCCATGATGCTGCTGTGTTGCAGTTGCCTGGAGAGAAATTGCAACAAGAAATTAACATGGTGATAGCTACCGTTGTTCTAGTTGGACGGAAGGAGAGGGAGATTAACAGAGAGAGGAATCGACATGTGGACTGGACTTTCAAAGATTTTTTTACAGTGAAATGCCGACACATTGTCACCGCAGATAAAATGGTTCCAAAATTGCCGACGGAGAAGGAAAAAAAGAACTGAAGAAAGAAAAATAGCGGCATGTGACACGAATGCGACACGCTTTGCGACAAAACAGCCGACCAAAGACTGAAGCTTTTTCCTCTTCTCCGAACTGGAGCTCTGAAGTCTGAACCCAAATGCCTAGCCAAAGAACACATTGCATTGCCAAAGGTTAAGATCCAGCGGCGAAAGATGAAGTTTTTCTTACAGCTCAGAATCAAAAACACGCAGCTCGAAGTCCAAAAGACAATTCTGAAAGAAAAACAACATGAAGAAAATTCATAGAGCTCATGAGCCCCGGAAGAGGAAAAATCGGAGCTTTACCTGTTGTCCTGTTCATCCGCAAGAACACAAAAGAGGAGAGGATGCCCAACCATAAACACAATGCGAGCCAATTAATCCCAAGAGCAAACCAAAACCACAAATAAACACCAAGCATCAGCTGCACGCGATACCAAAACATAACAAAAGGCACGCAACCACACCAAAACCACCACAAACAGCATCTCCAAGCATGGAAATCCGGAATGCCAACTGCTGCATCGCATGCAACCAAAACCACCAGCCCAAACCGCTCCCCCCAACTCCAACCAATGGATTGAAGCAACTAGCAAGCCATGGAAGAAGAGGAGAGAAGAGAGCAGATTACCAGGAAAGGAAGAGAATGGCCAATGGTTTGAGGATGGTGCTCTCCTCACAGCCGTAGATCTCGCCGCATTTGATCAGGCAGACTGTTGAGACAAAGGATGAAGGAGGGGGAATGCCTGTAGCGGGAAGGGGAGAAAGGAATGCGGAGGATAGTTGGAACTTCAAACTTGCGGGCTGCTTTTGAAGAAACCCGCGAATTTTACACAAAACCACCACCGGGGACGTGAAGGAGAAAGAAAGGTGAACGGCGAGGGAGAAAAAGTATTTGGCGGAGAGAGAATTTGAGAGAGAGAGAGAGAGAGAGAAGCAGCAGGACAGGGATGAGAACAGAAGAGAAGAGGGACGGTGATGGAGAGCTCAAATCAGTGTTCTTTTTTTTTTTCTTTTTGGATTGGATGGTACGACTAGAGTCAGTTGATGGAGACTTTGGGGTATTTTTTATTCATTTCTTTACTGTTCAAAATTTATGCAAAATATAGCCATGTGTCTGCTGCTTTTTCGTCTCAATCCCCCTAGTTTTACCGTACATTTCTTCTTAATACCTGTTCACAGCTTAAAAATTCTTATATTTTATCCTCTCCGTTGTAAAATATAGTAACTGATAGTAGATTTGACATAACTCTATCTGTCTAGTTTATAGTACTAGAGTTATGTCAAATCCAGTACTAGTTTGATATATTTTAAAACAGGAGAGTAAAATAAATGACATAATTAAATAATTGTTTTGGTTTCTTTGAAACACAAGATTTTAGAAATACAAGAATAAGAAAAACATAGATTGAAATATCACGTAGTAACGAATCCCGCAAGAATTACAAACACAGAAATTTGAAAGACCATATATTTGTATAGCTCACAGGAAATTAGCACAGGAATTTAGAAGGATCCTAGAAATAGTGAAGATAGACAAAGGGAGGAGTTGCATTGGACGCTTAGAGTAAAAATAAAATAAGGTTTGAGCTTATGTGCTAAATTTCTATGGAACTGAGGTGTAGAAATACAATCCAAATGAATTTGTCAACCTCTAATCCTGTGTTCCAAACAACCTACTTAGGAAAAAAAATCTTTAGGATTTGAATCCTCCAAAATTTTCATAAAAATCTTTCAATTCAAAGCAACTCTTAGTTTTAAAGTTATACTATGACTAACAATTTTTTTTGAATAATCTAATTATTTAACATCAAAGTTGTATCGTTATATTTGTAATTGATTTGCTTTGGCATCAATTAAAAAATAACAGTTTAAATTCATCTTTTTTTTGTCAAAATTGATAACTTTTTGTAAAAGGAGAGAGTCTATTACTCCTACAAAATAAGAATACTAGAGTAAAATAACGGAACTGCTATTCCGTAAAAGCAATTGAATGTTTTTAGGGTGGATTGTATTTTCGATTATCTCTATCAATTTATTTTGTGCTCCAGTATGTTATGGGTCTGGAGGTGACAAGAAGGGCAACATGAGGAAGGACTGTGAGTAATGGGGAAATGGATGCCGAGTGCGAAAGCAATAAATTTAGGAGGGTTAAATAGGCCAAAAATAATGATAATATTTTTGAGGAAATAAATCATGCCCAGCATACCTAAGTCAAACTCTTAAAATTGGTGTTTATTAATTCCTACCATTACTCTCAAAAACATTACAGAGTCTTGAAGAAATAAATGGTTGCTTAGAAATTAGAGGAGCTTGAAAGTGTCACTCTATTTCTGCTCCGTTTAATATGAGTTAAAGGAAATTCATAGTTATTTTACATGATACAATTCCTTTGAAAATTTTCATATATACATATATTGTTTGGAACAAAGGATTTGATGGTACCAAATACCAATGAATTGATATCTTATGTCTCAAGGACATTTTACGATAAGCTCAAAACCTCATTTTATTTTTCTTTTAAGAAGTCCAATGATCTTTTTCTTTTTAGCTCTCTCCTAAGCCCCAAAACCAAAAAAATTATGTGCTATTTCTTTAATTTTTTTCTACGGACATCCAAACACATTACATCACATATTCCAGCATTTTAGATTCCCAATAGGACATGGTATTTTAATCCTACGTTTTTCTTCTTATCATATAGTTAGAATCCTGCCTACAAAATAGCTTTAAACTTTTTCATGCAAAATGTCACTACTACATACATCCTCATCACTGCTGGTTTGCAAAGCTCATCGGTGCCGGTTTTCTAACCGGCACTACTCTTTAGCCATTGAGGATAGGGTCTCATCACCGGCACTGATGAGATTACACAATTAAAAAAAAAGTGGATTGGCTTGGTTTGAGCCGATGGTTGGAGTTAGAAAAGCACGTTGATTCGATGATTCAAAACCCATACACACAGATTGATTCAATGATTCATTTCATTTACTAAAAACTCGATGATTCAACATGCATACACATTGATTCAATAAACATCATCAACAATAGATCACCACACCGCACCAAATCGGACGCAACATCATCGTCACACTGCACCAGAACATCATGGGGGCCTCTCATTCCATCCTCCTACCAGATCCGGTGGCCCTTAAGCCAGATCTGGTCGGAGAGGAAGAGGACGGGCAGAGAGATGGGGGTCAGTGGATCCGGGAGAGGGGGAGGGAGACAGGGAGGTGATTGCTGCCGCATCCGCCGCTTGTGAACCTCGTCGTCCCCCAGGCCGGCTGCCATCGTCTGCTAGGTTGGGCACACGGAAGACGAGGTGGGTGGGATCTGGATGAGGAGGAGGCAGCAAGGTGGAGGGGCCTGGCAGTGGAGGCGGCACGGGAGAGGGAGAGGGAGTTCAGCACATCAACGAGGCGGCCATGGCTGCTCCTGCCAGAAGAGGGCTGGGGATGAGGGGATTGGGGAGGCAGAAGTACTTAAAAGAAAATTTTCCCTGCCGATCGGCTTGGTGCATCAGCTTGTTATTTTGGTATCGGTTAATGTACAGACCCGGTACTGATATCTAACGTATCGATGCCAGTTAATTTAAAAAACCAGCACTGATGCTATTAGTATCGGTTCTTTTAATGAATAGGCACTGATGTGGTGTAATCAGTGCCGGTTTTTGTTCCTAAAGGGCATGGGTCGGCCGGGCGGGCAAGAAAACATCTATCAATGCTAAGTTTTTTTCAATCGGTGCTAATAGAACAGTACAAATAAATTGTTCTGTGTGTTTTGTTGCTTTTTGTTTGACTCTCGTCTCGTGTTATCTCAGTAAAATAACTGTGCAGCAACGCAACACCAGAGGCAACCAGGCTATATAAAAAATATATATATAGCATAGCATGTGTGAGATCGATCGCCGTTGCTGCTCACCAAGGTGTTGGGAGTGACAATTTGTTGGCGTTTGTATTTGGCTCTGCAGGTTGGTTTAATTTAGAACTGTATCACGGCCCTGTTGTCTCAATGTTGCCAATACTATTATCACACTGGAATAATGTAGTATTTCACAACGGCCAAAGTACGAGCAAATCGCCAAGATTATATATGTCACCTGCACTAGATTGTGTAGTACACCTTTAGCGCCTCGAGGTATCTTTAATTAGAGTACGTCTCATTTGGAGTCCATAAAGTCTACGGTATGAGATTCAGTCTGAAATTTGAACCAAAAGATAATTAAATTTTTTTTAAGACGTGCATTTACCTTATCATTGAAAAGGTACCATTTGGGCTTATCTTTTTTTACAAGGAACTATATATGCATAAAAAAGGGAAAGAAGTTCACACTAGTTTCGGGATGACAACCTCAGGCCTCCTCTAGATTGTTGGAATTTTATTCAATTCCTATAGAACTAGAGTACTATTCACCTGTTTTTGAATTGGAGGAAGAGGGCATGGGAAAATTAGAGGAAATTTTCCTTTGACCATAATTTTATAGGAATTAATTCCATAGAAACTTGAATATTTATTAGGACCTCTTTTTTATTTTCCTTTAAGAAATCCAAGACAAATCAATGCATGCGACTTCTAATGATCATAATTTAAACACCCATCAAGCAAAAAAATTCACATAGCAAGAATCTTGTGTTTTAATATATTTATGTATTCGGTATTCCAAACAATACATGTCTTATTTTTTCCTGTATTTTTTTGTCTGATATTGTTTTCCATATGCAATCTTAGGTCCACCCTTTTTCTATTCCTGTCTTACATTCATGCATTCTAAATAAGCCCTCAAACATTACGTTATCCATACGTCATGGATGCAGCTTGTTTTAAAGTTTCAATGAGAAAATTTCAAATACGTATGCCAATTTCTACAAATTGTACAACATTGTATTGGAATTGGATACGTTCTAACTGCAATGCCATATAGCAGCGTTTATGGCGGTCTGCGGGATCACTTTGTGTAGTACGCTGTGCACTAGTACTCCCAGTTGATCAGTATATAAAAGATGCATGCTTTTAAATGTGTATCTTCCAAAGATACGATACGATACGATACTATACTATACTATACTATACTAGCTCTGGTAGGAAGGCAGGAGTTACTGCCATTTCCTAGCTCGTACCAAACTACTCCCTCCGTTTTCTAAATGAGCTTGGTTAGTTAAGAAATAAACTACAACGTCATTTAAGGTATAGTTTAAAGGTGAGAGAAAAGAAAAGAGAAAGAAGATCATACAAAACAAAGTAAGCCATTAATGTATGATTAATTGAGTATTAATTATTTTAAACTTAAAAAATAAATTAATATGATTTTAGAGAGCAACTTTTATATAAATTTTTTTAAAAAAATATACCGTTTAACAGTTCGAAAAACATGCTCATAAAAAACGAGGAGTTTTTTTTTCTCTTTCGGTGATTCGAACTCAGCCTTAATAAAGAATGCATGGAGTACTACGGTTACCACCAATGCACAACAGTAGCTATACACTAGTACTCGTACATCTCTCACTATATTTCTTTATAGGCACATCTGAAGCCCTGGAGGCTCAAGCATTTGTTGTAATAATATTTTTTACGCAACTAAGCACTTAAATAATTAGCAAGGGCTTTTTTAGATTGAAGGATTTTTATGGGAACTTTGGAGGATTTAAATCCTTATGAATTTTTCTTAAGCTTGTTGGTTGGAACATAGGATTGAGAGTTGATAAATTCCTTTGGATTGCTTTTCCATAGTTCAATTTCATAGGAAATTTACATATCCAGACACATCATCTTTTAAATTCATGTGTTTTGGATTTCCATGAGATTCATCTACAAATGGCATTTCAATCCTGTGTTTCAAAGGATGGAGTCTAGAATTAGACTGCTCTCTAAAATTTTATTTGTAGATTCAAATTTGGAAGAAGAATATTGTAGAAATACGTAGTACAACTGCATGGGTACAGGTTGAGAAAAGGCTACTGTTTGTCATCTTGCGATTTGTCAAGAGGAAGGGAGCTAGAGACCTGCTGGCCAGTGTTGTTGACTTCCTGTGTCTCTCTGGCTCTGTCCTGCTGCATCATCTCTTCTCCTCTCTGCATCTTCTTCTGTCGGTTCCAGCAATGCATGCATCCTGTGGCCCCTTCCTTTATCTGACCTCGAATAGTGTTTTGCCTCAAGGGACCCCCTACTTTTCATTTTCCACACACCATCATCTAGGACTAGGGGTATATGCTGTTTTCTAATGCTGCTTCATCGTGTCATGTTTCTCTCTTTCCCTCAGCTAGTTTTAAGGTCCTGTAACGAGGAACACCCAAGAAATTAGTAGTAATTTCAAAGGTTTTCGTTCCTAAGGTTTGAAACAAAACGTTATTCCCTTCCCATTCAAATGTTATGTTGCCATTTAGTCCCCTAAACATGTTCCTTAAAGCTAAACTTTGGGAATTAAGTTAAAGTCAGGTCTTCAACGGTATCCAAACCTACTCCCAATTTTTAGGCACATCCAATACTAGTGCTATCCTGAGCCAAGATACCGGGAACCTCGTGGCGCTCCCAATCCCTGTAACCGTGGTGATCGCACGCAATCTGGGAGTATCATATGAAACAAACGAGCCAGAAATAGCTTAGGAGGGCCCACAAGCAATGACGTGGCATATCTATTATAATATTAACATAACTCGAAAATAAGACACCATGTTCGCTCTGGAGACTAGAAATTCTCATATTAATCGAAGAAGAAAAAAAAGAAAGATTTGACTATTGGATCACAGTGGATCCAAATTATTCGACTTAGATTGATCTGGTTGTATACAAAATACAATTGTATCTATATAAAAAAAGAGAAGCTAAGAGTTGTATACCAAATTTAATTCCACTTCTAAAATATTTTATATACAAATTACAACTATATACATAGAAAAAGTAAGAGTTGTATATGAAATCCGATTATATTTTCTGTTTCATATAGAAATTATAATTGCAATTATAGGTATAGAAGATAAGAGTTGTATACCAAATTAGATTATAAGCTCTTGCAAAATTGCAGGGGAAAATCCACTAGTTTCAAAGTATTTGGGAACTAAAAATAGGGTAATGTTGAAGAAGGGGGTGATTTTTGTGCGCAGTTTTTTTAGGATTGCCCTAATCCAAAATTATTCTGGACCATTCTTGGAGGTGCTCTGTATGATCGCACGTTCTAACTTCTTGAAGGATTCCAGTGTATTCTTTCCTTAATTAGCTGACTTAGTTTTTTCTTGGAAGACTCTTGTATTTTATATTTAAACTAAAGAGCTGAGAAACATAGTACATGAGTGATGGTTATATCTCCCATAGGGAGAGAGTCAGAGAGATCAAAGCCCCTACTGTCAGGCAAGAAGGACAATAACAAATGTGAGTGAAATTATTAACAACAATGTTGGATATTAGCAGCTTGAGGCTGGTTGCTTCTTTGGCTAATTTATCTGCTATCTTGTTTGCCTCTCTTGGGATCCACCTGATGTTGATTTGCTGGTCCTGCAGATGTTGTTGCTGCTGATAAAGGAGTCTTAAACTCCAGTGGCCCAGACTTTGATCGAAGTCTCTTTGCTGTAAGGTTAACTTGAATTTATGATTGAATTATGTGAGAGGAAGACTGTGTGTTGAAGTTGCAGTCTTGAGCACACCATGTAGGCTAGTAGGAAACCTGCAAGTTCTGCTTGTAAAGGACAAGTATAGATGGAAGATGGTCTCATGTGTTCCTGGGTTTATGTATGAATATTCCAATCCCTGTCAAGTTATCCTTCCATGAAGCATCCGTGTAGTACGAGTACCGCTGGATGGAAAAGGATTTAAATGAGTAGTTTTGCTTATGCTGTAGTTCTTCTTGTTCAGATCTTAATTCAGTGGTTAGTTTCGTCAGGAAAAAATTATTATCTTGTGCACTATCGTTAACCTTAACGATTTCTTTTATTATTATGTGTAATGTCTTGGCCTTGTTTTCTTCTTAAAAATAAAAAAAATAAGACACCTTCTTCTTATATGGAATACGACGGTAAATGTCAATCTTATAAGTTACAACAAAGCCTCGTGCACAGGAACAGGGAGCCATGAACATTTTTTGATGGACTACTGTAAGGATCGGAAGAGATTGGATCCACGGTGTCGGTCGAATGTGTCGTGTTTATGCATGCCAAGAACAATTCGATATCTTCCCAAATCTTGATCGATCTGTAGCCTGCAGTTTGCACGGCGAGACGAGACTACTGGCCGTCAGTTGAATGGCCCGTGCAATATAAATTACGGCGATCGACGGGCAGGCCTACCACTTTGACAAATTTGCCGGCCAATTTAAGACTCTACGTTGAGTTGGCGTTGATTCAGGCATCCAGATATATATATGCAGATAGCTGACCATACAGATACGGAAAATGCAGTGCAGGATGAATGCACGTACGTACGGATCGATCGATCGCTGTTTTCTGCTGTAAAATTATAACAACAAACAAACGCACGCATGTTCCAATCAGATTCAGATCAGTTCTCGAGTTTGGAGATCGTGCCTTGTACGCACTGGGATATGTCCTCCTGTTAATTAAGACGAAATATTATTATACCCTGTTCTTTCTTCTCCGAAAGTGCGAGTAGTATAATTTAGGGTTCCAAAAATAGTTGGTCGACCGAACACTGCTCCTGTTGTCACCATTATCGCTCCATAACCAACAAAAACAGTGAAATTTAGATAAATTTGTTAAAAAATTTAATAGCGAGAAAATTCTCAATATGGACCCGTTCAAGATGACATATGATTGGTTACTGTATGTTTTGAAACCTCAATTTAGCGGAAAAGTCTATTTATCCCTCGAGAGACGTACACTCGTTTTTATGTCATTTAAAAAATTGACAAGATATATCAAAATGTGAAATATCAATCCACATATCATATATTTGTGGAGTCATATATTACATATTGATCTATCTTGTTGTCAGCGTCATGGCTATGGGGGTTCCCCGATACCTGCATGACAGGTTTAGGAGACAAGGCATCGGCCCATCGTAAGTAGCCCAATAAAGCTTCGTACGTCCCAACACCCTTGAAGGAAAGGGACCATGCACGAAAAACACTGAAAGCTGACGAGGATGGGACATGCCCAATCGGGGATAGCTTGCTCGGGGATCGACGTATGGTGACATGCCTAGCTCAGGGCCATCCACGTGGATTACTCGGGAGTAGCCACGTGACAGCACGCTCGATGGGGTCACCAACGCAGGTTGCTCGAGAGCGGCCGCACGCCGTTGGTATTTCTTATGCCCTCATCATTTATGTTTCGCAAGCGCATGGAATTACCGATGTAGCACTTCACCTCGAAGTATTCCGGATATCATATTTATATTTTCTCAAAGGACGCACTGCTGTTATAAAACATTTTCTTCTTTCTACCTTGCTTTGTCTAAGGAAATTTATACTCACCGGATCAGGGGCAAGATCCGATAACAAATATGATATATTAAGTCTACGGATGACACACATATAATATAACCTATCTAGTTCTTGGAGTTTCGGAGGAGACTACGGGGTAACCTAATTTCAAACTCGAGCTATTCTTGAAATGACTAGTATCATTGGGGTATGAGTTTTACTTTGGGCACCAGAGCACCGATTCCTGCTATCGAAGAATGGCTCTCCCTAGTCTTCTAACGCCAACGTACTAGAGCTAACATGGGCGACTATAAAGGACGCCTGGGACTGTCACCACCCGACCGACTACGTTCATTTCCATTTCTCTAGTTTACTTTCCTTGAAACTATACGGCCAAGGCACCACATCTTAATTTCCCAAAGGACGCACTGCTGGCATAAAACATTTTCTTCTTTCTACCTTGCTTTGTCTAAGGAAATTTATACTCACCAAGGATCGGGGGCAAGATCTGATAACAAATATGATATATTAAGTCTACGGATGACACACATATAATATAACCTATCTAGTTCTTGGAGTTTCGGAGGAGACTACGGGGTAACCTAATTTCAAACTCGAGCTATTCTTGAAATGACTAGTATCATTGGGGTATGAGTTTTACTTTGGGCACCAGAGCACCGATTCCTGCTATCGAAGAATGGCTCTCCCTAGTCTTCTAACGCTAACGTACTAGAGCTAACATGGACTACTACAAAGGATGCCTGGGGCTGTCACCACCCGACCGACTACGTTCATTTCCATTTCTCTAGTTTACCTTCCTTGAAACTATACGGCCAAGGCACCACGTCTTTGTCGTACACTAAAATACTTCCTCTAATCAGAATAAAGTATCCCCGATTTAGCTAGGTGAACTAAACCCGAGCAAGACACCACAGATAACTAGTCACTCGATCGGCCAATTGGTCGATCGGACAAATACTCCGCAATCAAGAGAAAGACTGTAAAGTAAATTATGAAAAGTAAATGCTTGGAAATATAAAGTAAATAACTGAAATGTACGAATTGCAAAGGATACAAGAATCGTTACCGAACTCCGAAGACAGTCCTCCAGATTCCGCCCAATTCCCGACTCGACTGGACTCCCGACTGAACTCCTCCTACTCCTCTACAAACTAGAGTCAGCTAATCCTGACACTTTAGCATCTAATGATGAAAAATGGAGAGTGGAAGCTGCCCATTGGGCGAACTGTGAGTATGGTGTGATGTGTGAGTGAGGGGGCAGGAGGGGGGGTATTTATACCCCTCCCAAAGTCAGTTGGCTGGCCGGCCTGGACACATTGTCCAGGCCGGCCACCTCCTTCAGTCGGTGATGCCCTCAAATGCTCCAAATTGCTTCCTGATGGCGGTTATTCGCATTGGATTCCTTCTGAAGTCGGTAGGTATGATGGTTGCATAGTGGACAAGGCCAGTCGGGTAGGAGTTGTGGGCCGGCAAGCCCAAGTTTAGGTCGGTCGGCCCTCCTAGGTTGGTTCGGCCTTTGGGGTTCGACGAGAGGCCTGCTGGGATAGGGACCTAGGCCGGCCTCCACACCGCCGAGCTAAGGTGGCTGGCCAAGCCTCCTAGCCTGGTCGGTGTCTTCTTCTTCATAATTCATGCATTTCCATTTAAAAGGTACCTACAAAACAACTAAGACACGACAAAACATGTCAGTGACAGGCGATGTGTCAGCAGGCCACGATACCCGTAATGATGTAGCTACACAGTATCATGTTGGGATCTCCCCACGTGGGATTAATGTACAAGGCAGTGGCATGAACAAAAGAATGGATAGGGAACTCAGCCAATCCTAGACGCCTCATCCTTATAAGGAAACTTAGTTCAACTTCCAGTGAAAATGATACACAAGCACGAATAGGGCCATTATCTTTTTGGAGGCTTGAATCTGGGTAAATTTTCACGTATTTTTTGTGTGTTGCTCCAACACTAGTGTGAGCTCACAACTGTAAATGTCGATACTTGTCAATTTTTGATTTTTTTAAGTAACATGTACAAAACGAGTATACGCCCACTCAAGGACAAAAATCCACCTCGTAGTTTAACCCAATGTGATGGTTTCCCGATAGATGATATTAAAGGATGGATGAACTAAGTTCATCAAAATTATTCAAGGGCACAAACTAGCGAAATAAATATTAGAAGTTTGATAATTAAGTTTATTTGAAAATATTTTCTAAGAAATACTAATGAAGATTTTTTTTTAAAAAAAGCACCGCTTAGGAGGTTAAGAATCATACCTACCATAACTCATAAGCCATAAGCTAAACGAGAACGCACCCTAAAGACGATGAACACACAGATAGATCATGACTCATAAAAAGAAAACCACTCATGATTCGTGCGGGCATATATGTCGGATTTTACAGTACGGCAAATGATAAGGGAAGATACAAATCGAAGGTTCTGAAGATTTATGTCGATCACTGTCAGGGCATTATAATTAAGCATTGGCCTCACATTTAGGGAACAGCTGAAAGGAATCCGATGCATGAGTTTTTTGATGCAGCAAGTACTAAGAGCATCTCCAACAGGGACCCTAAACAGGGCCCCTATTCTATTTTTTGAAGCCAGACAAAAATAACTAAGTCCAACAGGGCCCCAACTCGAGTCCCTAGTTTATGGAGGCCCCGAAATCTTCCTCCTCAGCCCCATCTCCCACGGGTACGTAGGGAGCTCCCTACTTTACGGTTGGGAGTTTTTTTCTCTCGCGCGAAACAATTTTTCTCGCCCGTCCTCGCGCCGCCGCCTTCTGCCCTCCATCTCCTCCTCAATCCGAGCCGCTGGCGCTGCCGGATCCACCTCCTCCGCGGCCGTGCTCCACCTCTCCGCCGACGCCGCCTCGCCGACGCCTCCTCCGCCTGGACAACGCCTCCGACGCCGAGCCCTCCGCCCGTCCTCGCGCCACCGCCGTCCTGCTCCGCCTCGCCGACGCCGAGCCCTCCGACGCCGAGCTCCGACGCCGAGCCCTCCGCCCGTCCTCGCGCCGCCGCCGTCCTGCTCCGCCTCGCCGACGCCGAGCCCTCCGACGCCGAGCTCCGACGCCGAGCCCTCCGCCCGTCCTCGCGCCGCCGCCGTCCTGCTCCGCTCGCCGACGCCGAGCCCTCCGACGCCGAGCGCCGCCCGTCCTGCTCCGCCTCGCCGACGCCGAGCCCTCCGCCCGTCCTCGCGCAGCGCCGCCGTCCTGCTCCGCTCGCCGACGCCGAGCCCTCCGAGCCCTCCGAGCGCCGCCCGTCCTGCTCCGCTCGCCGACGCCGAGCCCTCCGAGCGCCGCCGCCGTCCTGCTCTCCGCCTGTTTCTGTGCAGACAAGTATGTTTCTGTTTTATAATGCTTTTGTTTTAACTCTTAATCTATACCGTGATTTTTGTGACTGCAATATAATGTTCTGGTTAATATTTGTATATCTCAGAATATATAGTTGTCTTTGCATGTGTGCATGTTCAATATATATCAGATTCTCCGTTATTTGTCAAGGTACAGGTTCATATGGATACGTAATAAGTGCAAAAAAATAAAGTAGAGACTTTATTTATGTGTAAAAAAAATAAAGTAGTAACACAGGAGTGATGTAGGCTTGTTTTGTTTGGGTGCTAGATAAAATTGGCAAGATATAAATGCTCAATGTGAAATTTTAGCTAAAGGAAACAGATTTAATTTTCTCCCTTGGAGGTTTGGACCGGGCAAATTGACTTTTTAGCCATGCAATATTTTGCATTTTAACATGTTTATAAACTGTGGGTGTGTTGTACTACATCAAAATCAAGGTCACCATTCATTTTAATAGTAGTGCACTCCAGAATCAGGCCATCCGGTACCGATGCTAATGCGAGCATAGTACATAGAGATGAAAAGAACAGAATATAATCAGATTTTTCTTGTGTGAAATCTACAACCAAACATGCTAATTCCTTCAGAAAGTAATTAAAATTTCAATATGTTTTATGGCATCAACCTATTTTGTTTTAATTTATATTCTATATGTTTCCTGTCAATTTTAATATGATGCAATGCTTGTCAATTTGATCTTGTGGAGCATTTGTGGGCACTTCATGGCACTAGCTAGTATGATTCGTTGTAGTTTAATCGTAATTTATTACTATGTGATGTGATAGATGATTTCTATATGCCTATATGATTTTTATGTTTGGAAAAAAAATTTGAATTTGAATTTAAATTTAAATTGTCTTATTTGAAATCATGAATTTGAATATGGTTTATTGTTATGGTTTATAAATATTTGAGTTTGAATTTTAGTGATGTAATATGAAGAATATACATATAAATTATATTGAAATATGAGAGAAAAAGAAATAGGGACTCAGATTTAAGGGCCCTTGTTGGAGTTGGGTGTCAAAAACAGAGCCCCAGAAAATAGAATGAGTCCCTACTCAGAAAGTAGGGACTCTGTTTTTGGGGCTACTGTTGGAGATGCTCTAACTACGACTACTGCTTAAGTTAAAAGCACGATCGATGCCACGTTTATGGATAATTATTACTTCCTAGAAAAATACTTACTCCGTATCATGAAACTCTGTCATGGTTATGCATATTTGGACCTGACACTTTTGAGAGCCAGTACCAATTCTAGTTGATGTTGATGATGCATGCTGATCATTTATTTTATTGTGCTATGTGCCCCTTTTTGACCGTAGTACTGCATGAACAATGTCTCCTGTCTAGCAGGATCATGATGAACAGTGCTCCATCCGTTAAAAAAAGACTTGGCTTCTCGTGTTTAAAGTTTATCAAAAGAGTTTATTTCTACTTCGTTCGGTCTATAAATTCATAAGTTTTATCTCTTCTATACTCTGTTATTTACCTCTTGGCAACAATAATTTATTATTAATGAAGTATACTTTGGTTTTTTCCCTCACCAAAATGTCTTTCTGATCGCATGCATATGTTTGGTTGACAAAAATAGAAATTACTAGGACAATGGCGCATGGGCCCCACCAGCCCCAAGAGAGGCCCTTGGTAAACATGGTCGGTGCACGTCGGTCGCCTTTACTTGAGGACCGCTGGAAAAGCACTCGTCACCCTGTTTCTGTTTCAGATGGACAATCGATCAGCTTGAGTTTGATTCATCTGTAAATTAGATATCCTTACTACATTCATTTTTGGTTGTCAAGGTTGAAATGGCACAACAATTAATGGCCATTATGAAAAGCATGCATAAGAAAAACACCGAGCTACTGTAGTTAAAAAAGACTTTAATTGTCGTCCTAGGCAGAATTGAACTTGTGACCGAATTTGCCGAACAATTTTGATGCAGTTATTGAAGCAGCATGAATTAGAAACAGATCACGTTGACGTTGGCAATAAATCTTTGTAGAGCACCGTAGCAGCAGTCCCCACCTCCAGATAGCTACTTCCAGTGAAGGAGTCTGCATCATGCCCAGGGTAAGGTTAAATTTTATGTAGTATTTTATCCGTTTTAAAATATAACTATTTTTAGATTTAAATTTTATTTTAAATATAGCTAACTAGAACTGGTAAAAGGTGATTTTGATCCTATTACTCCCTCATACTATTATTAATAGACCTCATCACGTTGAGATCCGTACCACATCCATACTATTTTTAATCTTCTCAATCCATCATGCATTAATGATAGGTATTTTAGACCTTTCACTACAAAGTTCTTAATTCATTTAAAATACTTCTAGCTAGCTATATTTTGGAATGGAAGGAGTACTAATAAAACAACTTATTACTCCCATGTTGAGCGCTGCAGGTACGTACATGCAGCTGCAAAATTAGCTACTTTATCCGTCCTAAAATAAATTAATTTTTACCATTTAAACTTTATTTCAAAATAAGTTAATTTCTACTTTCTTATATACTCTCGATTTATAAAACTATAAGTTTTATCCCTTTAATACCCCTTTCTTACCGCCCACCAATATTATTTTTTACATTAATGAGGGGTACTTGATATTTTCTCCTCCCCACAAAGTTTTCTTGGGATACAAGGGTTAGGGCTCCATTAGAACAAAGGAAAAATAGAGTATTAGAATCCCATGGGAATTTTTCCTAGTTGCTCCTTTGGAACAAAAGAATGGACATTTGAAATTCCTCCAAAATTCATATGGATTGGTTTAATTCATGGTAATTTTGGAGGATTTTCTAACATGAGGTTGGACCTCATGGGAAACTTTCCTTGTGTCTATCTCTCTCCCTAAATCCTACACTTTTCCTATGAAACATCCAAACAACAAGTTTCAACAATTTCTGTATTTTAGTGCTTCTTTGTGTTGACGCCGAAAATCGCCGGGTCCCGGTTCGGCGTCTGGGTGACACGCGAAGGCCTGGGAGATTTGCTTCACTCCAGTGCAGGTCCTAAAGTTTGAGGTTCGTAGGCGTGCCAGTCAATTTGACCCTGTAATTGACAAGGAGGAAAATGTTAGATCAATAAGCCAATCGGCTGGAAGCCGATCTAGACTCGTTTCATCAGCCGATGGCCGATGTACACTGTAGCACTTACACATCGGCTTAAGACCGATGACGGCAAGGACAATAAGGTAATAATAAACAAATATCATGCTAGCCGATCATCGAAGGGATATTCGAAAACTGGCTATAAGCTAGATAAAATAAGCAAGTATAATACATAAATAAATCAAATAGATCCTAGCTGATCATGATCTAGTGTTACTGGTATTGTCATGAAGGTGTGCCTGCACCCGGGCCCTTGCTCATATCGGCTCCCAAGATCTTCGTCCGCTGTCCGGGCCCATACACTGGTCCTTACCCGGGCTCATGCCCGGGCCCTTACCTGGGGTCATGCCCGGGAACCTGCTTGTACTTGTGCTTGGATCGGCAGAATAAACCCATCGGCTAGCCCTTAGCCGATTGTGACAATAATACAGGCAAGAACATATAATAAAATATGCAATAACGTAAATGATAAATAATTGGTAAACTAGCCGATTGCTTAACAAAGCGAGTACAGGATAAAACAATAAATAAATGTAGTCGGCTTTAACAGGTAACTTATCGGCTAAGCACTCCGATAACACCATCGCACAACACCATTGGCTTATTAAGAGTAAAGCTATTATCGTCAGTCTAGTAGATCGGACCTAACCGTTGCAGCACAGACCGACAATGATAACAATGCCTCAATGAGCCGATAGATATAATGCGATCGTGATGAAAATAACTTACCGGCTATGCACTCCAATAAAACGCCTGCACACAACGCATCGGCCCAGCAGGATCGACTTATCACTAGCAGTTCAGTAGGTCGGACCTAACCGATGCAGCACGAACTGATGATAAATCGCTCCCAGTAAGTCGATACAGTCTGTGCACACGTGATGTGATATACCTAATCAATCTATGAGATCAAACTGAACTGATGCAGCCATAGATAAAGTAGAATATACCGTGGTAAGCCGACTACCATAAACCAACTAGAATATCGGACCTAACCGAGGAAGTCCTAGCCGATTGGTAGTCGGTGTGACGAGACTTACCCTCTCGCAGGAGTTCGGACCTAACCGATGCAGCCCGGCTCGAGAAGCAGGATCCCGTCGAAGGGGTGGCGATGCGCCGAGTTTGTATTGATCGTTGTGATAGATTACAAGGTCCCCGGGCATACGTATATATACCCCGAGTTACATGAGTCCTTATAGGACACGATATATGATTTCCTATCTATAACAGAAAACGCTAACAAGGCCTGACCGGACACGAGGTCAGGTTTCCTAAAAAGAGATAAACCTTTTCCTAATAACTATAGTAATTAACTGCCACGCGCGGTCTTCACGGCTCCTTCTCAGACTCGGTCTGCTTCTTGGATCAATTTCCATTATCCGACTGCAACCGTCCTCTTGACCGAATCTGATACAGGTCCTTACCAAATTTTGGCGTTAACACATGCCCCCCAATTTCGGAGTTCTTCTGTAGGATTCCGAAATTCTTCCAACTTTGGGCCTCTAGATTTCTCCCATACCGAGGCGGCCCAAGATAGCCCTCTTGCCATAAATGTTTGAAACAGTGCCAACGGCCTCAATTCCCGCTCGGCTGTCATACCTTTATAAAACGCTTCGTCTTCTTGCCCTCTTTTTTATACTTTCACATCACCAGAGCACCACCGCTTCATCTTCCACATCCTCACCAAGCTCTAGCGAATCTAGACGAATTACTGCAGCCTCTTTCTCCGTCCGTCGACCCCTGCAACCTCTCCTATTTCCGCAATGGCAACAGCATCTGCAGTTCCTGAGGTAATCTTCTCACCCGATTATTTTTCCCCAATCTGCAATCTGTACGAACCCGATTTGCCATGTTCTTCACCTGTTCTTCGTCGTGTTCTTTTCTACTGTAGCATCTTAGAGCCCAGATCTTGATTCCGGCCGCCGATTACCCCTGCTTTTTCTATCATGGCCCCATGGGCAGCGAAGATCCCACCGATTTCATCAGTGCCGAAACCCAACGCATTCCCTTCAAGAAGTCGGCCATGTTGGTCAGTGACTGGACCAACAGCTTCAGGTCCTGGCCGAGCAGATTGCCCGGATGGAGAGACTGGTACATCAGAGTATCAGCTGCAAAGAGGATCTATTGGGAAGAATCTCACATCGGCCACTGCATCAACCTCTCTTTGGCCGATATGGAAAGGAATGAATCTCTGCTCGCATCGGCCTCGTACTTCTGGTCTGATGCTCTCAATGCCTTTCTATTTGGTCATGGGCCGATGACCCCTACTCTGCTGGATGTGACCATGCTCACCTGCCTGGATACTACAAGCTACATCAATCCCTTCAAACTCCGGTTCAAGCCTGCCCACCGGCTTCAAACAAAAAACATCGACGGCTGGTCTAGGTATATATCTCTTCACAACAAAGGAATTGGTCCGGTTGATGATCGGGAGCATGTCGCTTTTCTGAACTTGTGGTTAGAACGGTTCGTCTTTGGTGGCGCAACCCTCGGCCCGACGACCAACATGCAATGCCTGGCAGAGTGCTTGGCCGATAGGAAACAAATTCCGTTAGGGCACTATCTCCTTGGCGCCACCTACCAGCTGCTTCATCAGGTGGCAACTAAGCTATCGGCCGGCCAGCCCGTCGGCCACATTGGGGGTCCTTGGTGGTTCGTACAGCTCTGGCTTAATGTTTACACCTCCAAGGCCATCCCAGAAACTTCCCTCCTCAAGCAATCCTTTCCAGCTGATTACCCAGAAGATCAAGACCCCATCTACCGCCGATGCATCTCTATGGGTGAGGCTGCATCGGCCCTTTCTGGTGGCAAGATATCCCCTGCTGAAGTTAGCCAGTGGTTCAAGGGGTTTTACTATGGATTTACCAGGGATGCTACTCTTTGGTTTGCTTACAATGACGCATCATCATTCGAGATGCCTTCCAACTTTGATCCACTCAAAGCTCTGAACGATGATCAATCTAAAGCCATATTCCTATCGGCCATCAGTCCTTGCCTGCTGCCAACCGGCTTTTCTCTGGGCCGAACTCAACCATCGTATGAGTTCTACCACCCATCAACCAGCTCCCGTCAACTCGGCCTTGGCCAGCTTCCGATCGGCCTGTTCTTCACCGACAAACTCCAGGCTCGGGGCACGGTCAGCAGCGCCCTGGAATATGATCGGCTGCGGTCTTTGACAGACTCCCTCCTACTAGGCGCTGCCACCGAGGTGTACGTCTGCACTGCCAACACCAAGCCTTTTGTCCGATGGTGGTCGGAATGGAAAAAACATCTGTTCTGCTTAGCGCCCACTTGTTATTGCTCCCGTCTGGACGCCGACTATGTTGAATCTGACAACGAGGTAACTCTCGCAAGCTTCAAATATCATCCTCAATCGTCTCTGACCCTTACTTTGCAGGCCGCCAGCGTCGAGCCCCCATCAACAAGCAACAGCGGTCGGCCGATTCTGTACCAACCCTCATCAGCCGCTCCGAACTTAGGACGCGACGCTCCATCTCCATCGGCTCTTCTCAAGGCGCCTCGGCCGATGGGACAAAAGCGGAAGAAGTTAGCGCATCGCCCCTCTTTGAAGAAGCAGAAGACCGATGCCGATGTCGCTGCTCCAACGCCACCTTCTCCTCAAGCAACATCGGCTCCCCCATCCCCTCAGGTATGCGCCAAACCTTGTTATCGTCATTATCCACTCTCTCATTTATTTTACCAAATCCTTTTCAGCTTGGGTCATCGGCTCCAGAACCTCAACATTCTTCTGACATCCTTCCAAGTGCCGAACCGATAGCTTCTCCAACTCCCCCTCTTTCAGCACCAAGTCCTCCAGCCATCGACGAGACTGCTTCTATTCCATCGGCTGACATCAGCCCCTCTGAAGAACAACCCACTCATCCTACCGAAGCCGATGTTACCCGATCTGCCGACGTCCTTCCTCAGGTAACCTTTGTCATGCTCGCACTTTGCTTCTAATCTCTTATTGATCACCTTTCCGATACCAATTTTGCAGTCCTTGACCGACTTGTTCTCCTTCGACATCGGTCAATATCTGGAGGTAGAAGAAGCTACAGCCACCAGTGCAGCCTCCAAACCGTCCTTCTCAGCCGATGTGCGCGAGTATTTAACAAGCATCATCAGTCGGCTGGAAAATCCAATCGATGCACTGGTAGAAGACTGCAGGCCAATCTGAGCAAGATTTGCAGACATCGAACACCACCTGCCCGAAGAGCTCGTTGATGCATTGACCCCCGCAGCATACCTGGAGTCTCATAGGTTTAAACTTATCAAGCTCAGACAGCGTATAGCCGATCGTGCTGACCAACAGAAGATAGCCCAAGACATCCAAACCGATCGGCTATCAGCCCAGATAAACAAGAAGAAACTTGATGACATGGCAGCTGTCCCCAAAAAACTTCAATCCAAGCTAAATCAACTGAAGAAAAAGGAAGCCGATTTGCTGGGAGAACTTGAAAAAGTTCGCAAGGATCTTGAAGACACAGAATCCCAGCTCATCGGCCTGCCGCAAGCCATCCAAGATCAAGAAGCCAAAGTCGCAGCAGCAGTGCGCCAAGTCATCCATCGGCGCAAAAGCTTGAAAGTCATCCCAGGCTCTGATGAAGGCGATATCCGGGCCATCAATGAAATTGATCAGATCCGTCTGCGCGCAATCAAAACTATCCGAAAGTTTTTGTAAGCCTTAAACCTTTATAACTGACGATTTTCCGGAACATGCCGATCACCCTTCTGCTGTCATGTAACCAGATCGGCTCTGCTACTCATCTCTCTCATCCCTGATAATTTTTCCGCTTATTTTAATCTAAAGGCGATATTAATTGATATCGGCTGTCTTTAAGCGACGTATAAAAACATCGGCTTTCCGAATTGCTTAGAAATCGGCTGTACTTAACCGATTTAAGAGTTGATCCAAACGCTAGGGTAGTATTTCTTGAGATATTTCCCATTAAGTGCTTTAGCAAACTCCGTCCCGTCAAGATCTTCTAATATATATGCGTTACCAGGCACACAGCGATTAATCCGATAAGGCCCTTCCCAATTAGGCGACCATTTTCCGAACTTATTATCTCTGGACCCGATCGGCAAAATCAACTTCCACACAAGGTCCCCCTCGGCAAACGACTTGCTCACCACCTTTTTGTTGTAATGCCGAGCTGCCCTAGCTTTATTCTCCTTGATTCTTTCCAGCGCTCTCAACCGATTCTGAGCTAAATCTTCAAGTTCATCTGCCATCAAGTTATAATAATCATCGGCCGTCAATTGATTCTGCAAAGAAAGTCTTCTAGAGCCGATGTTAGTTTCCCATGGTAAAACCGCCTCATGTCCATATACCAACTGATACGGCGGTACCCGAGTAGACCCGTGGCATGCCATCCGATAGGCCCATAGTGAATCGGCTAATGTAGAATGCCATCGCCGTGGCTGCTCATCAATTTTCCGCTTAATCAACTTGATCAAACTCTTGTTGGAAGCTTCTGCTTGCCCATTGGCTTGAGCATAATAAGGCGATGAATTTAATAACTTGATTCCCATACTGGCAGCAAACTGTTGAAACTCATCAGAAACAAAAATAGACCCCTGATCAGTAGTTATCGTCTGAGGAATCCCAAACCGATAAATGATATGCTCCTTGATAAATTCAATCGCTTCTTTGGACGTGACCTTCTTCAAAGGAATTGCCTCTACCCACTTGGTGAAATAATCTGTTGCTGCCAATATAAACTTATGTCCCTTACTTGATGGAGGAAAAATCTGGCCGATCATATCAATTCCCCATCCTCTGAACGGCCACGGTTTGATGATAGGATTCATAGCCGATGCCGGTGCCCGCTGTATATTTCCAAACTTCTGACAATCTTGACATCCTTTATAATACCTAAAGCAATCTTCCAGCATTGTCGGCCAAAAATACCCTACTCTTCTCAACAACCACTTCATCTTATGAGCCGATTGATGAGTCCCACAGATGCCTTCGTGCACTTCACACATAACCACTTTGGCTTCTTCCAAATCCAGGCATCTAAGCAGACTCCCTCAAACGTCCGATAATACAACTCCTCATCAAGTAGCACATATTTAGTAGCTTTATACCGAATCTTCCTGGAAACAGACTGCGACGGGTTTCGTAAGTAATCAATTATCTCCTGTCTCCAGTCATCGGCCTTGTTCTGGACATCAATATCGGCTATCTCCACCTCAACCTGCCTATTCAGCCGATATCCTGAAGCAATCTGTGCAAGATCATTGGCTTCCAAATTCTGCTCCCGGGGAATATGATTCATTGACACCATCTTGAAATCCTTCAACAAATCCACGCACTCTTCATAATATGACCTCAAAACATCATCCCTGCACTCATATTCTCCAGATAACTGTTTGATCACCAACAAGGAATCACCAATAATCTCTATAATATCGGCCCCGATCTCCTTTAATAGTTGAAGTCCTTTCAGCACCGCCTCGTACTCCGCCTGATTGTTAGTCCGATAAGGCTTAATTGTAAAAGCAAACTCAAAACTTGCCCCCCGAGGCGACACAATAACCAAACCGATACCAGATCCATGCCTACAAACCGATCCATCAAAAAATAAGACCCACGGGATCGGCTCCACATAGTCCTCGTGAGACCCCCTGTGCTGGACAATAAAATCGGCCACTGCTTGTCCTTTGATTGCTTTAGCCGATTCGTACCTCAAGTCAAACTCTGTCAAGGCAAAAACCCACTTGCCAACTCGCCCTTTCAAGACTGGAGCCGACAACATATATTTGACCACATCGGCCTGGCAAACTACTGTACACTCAGCCGATAGGATGTAATGCCTCAACTTTGTACACGAGAAATATAAACACAAGCATAACTTCTCCACCGCTGGATATCTCGTCTCAGCATTCAAAAGTCTCCTACTTAGATAGAACACAACTCGCTCTTTACCTTCAAATTCTTGGATCAAAACAGAACCGATGGACTTCTCATCGGCCGACAAGTATAATCTGAACGGCACTCCTTCCTGCGGCGGAATCAAAACAGGCGGGGAACTAAGATAATTCTTGATCTCGTCAAACGCCTTCTGCTGCGCTGCCCCCCACACAAATTCTTGATCGGCTTTCAACTTCAATAACGGCGTGAAAGACTCGATTCTCCCTGATAAATTTGATATGAATCTCCTCACAAAATTAATCTTGCCGATCAACGATTGCAACTCTGTCTTATCGCTTGGTGGCTCTGTAGTCTTAATGGCTCTGATACTTCGCTGACTAACTTCAATCCCTCGCTCATGAACCATAAAACCCAAAAATTGCCCAGCCGATACACCAAAAAGCACACTTATTGGGATTCATTCTTAGTCCGTATTTCTTGGCCCTCTCCAGCACTCTTCGTAAATCGGCTATATGGCTTTCCCCACTTTTAGATTTAACCACCACATCATCAATATAAATTTCCACCAACAAACCGATGAGATCATGAAATATATAATTCATTGCTCTTTGATAGGTCGCACCGGCACTTTTCAATCCAAAAGTCATTACTACCCACTCATACAAACCGATAGCTCCAGGACATCGGAACGCAGTCTTGTGTATATCCTCTTCGGCCATGAAAATCTAATTGTATCCTGCATTGCCGTCCATGAAGCTGATAATCTTGTGGCCTGACGCTGCATCCACCAACAAATCCGCTATCGGCATCGGGTACTCATCCTTGGGGGTAGCTTTATTTAGATCCCGGAAATCAATACATATCCTCAATTTCCCATTTTTCTTCTCCACCGGGACGATATTAGAAACCCACTCAGCATATCGGCACGGCCTTATGAACTTGGCATCGTACAACCTTGTGATCTCCGCCTTGATCGGTTCATATAATTCTGCCTTGAATCTCCTTGGAGCCTGCTTGAATGGCCGATACCCTGGTTTAATAGGTAGCCGATGTTCAACAATCGATCGGCTTAATCCTGGCATCTCATGGTACACCCAGGCGAAACAATCCCGATACTCCTTCAACAATGCTATAAATTCTTCTCGTAGCTCAGGACTTAATTTTTTGCTTATATACGTCGGCCTTGGTCTATCTCCTGGTCCTATATCAATCTCTTCCAAATCATCAGCCGACGTAAATCCTTGCCCCAATTTCCCCTCGAAGTCTTCAATGGAGCCCATCATAGTAACAATTCAGAGCCGACTTGCTGGATCGGCTGTATCCCCTGGCTAGTAACCTTGAGGTAATCTCCTTCCCAAACTCTCCCGGATAGGCAGTCAACACCATCGGCTTCCCAGACTGGTAGATCGGTCATGGCAATACTGGTCGACCGATCTGCTTGCACCACCTCGACTTGATCTCCCTGCCACTGTATTAGACATTGATGCATTGTCGAAGGCACGCAACAGTTCGCGTGAATCCAGTCCCTGCCGAGAAGCAAACTATATGACCCCTTTCCGTCAATTACAAAAAACGTGGTGGGTAATGTCTTATTCCCTACTGTCAGCTCCACGTTCAATATGCCTTTCGCTTCAGATGAATTCCCACCGAAGTCTTTTAGCACCATATTTGTCTTGATCAGGTCTTCGGTAGTCTTCCCCAATTTCCGGAATGTAGCATGAGGCATGAGGTTAACAGCCGCTCCTCCATCAACCAACATCTTTGTCATCGGCTTCCCATTTACGTATCCCTTGATGTATAACGGCTTCAAGTGCCGATGCTCTGACTTCTCAGGTTTATCAAATATAGCTTGATCAGATTGCAACGTTAGTTGAGCGAAAACCTCCTCATCTCCTTCTTCATCTGATGAAAGCGCTTTATACTCCCGAGGCAAAAAGAACACCATGTTTACCGGTGCTGATACGTCCTCATCGTCCTTCTTCTTCACTCGCCAAACTTGCCTAGTCTTTTTGGGACGATGATCAACCTCCTCTTGACCCTGGCATTGCTCCTTTTGCTGTTCTCGGTGTCGTAGCCATTGTGCCCTTCTCTTCTGATTCTTCGTGAATATGCCGCTAGGACACCACTGAGGATTCTGGACTTGTTTCCCATGCGCCCCCTCTTCATCTTCTTCAAAGAACTCTTCATGGATCGGCCCCAATCGGCTATGAACTGATGTTCTTTTCCCAGGCGACCGATCCCGCGAACACTCCTGCTGGCGATCATGCCGATTTCCTGTACCGCTGCACTCGGGGCAATTTTCAGCTGATGGCAATCTCATCCCTTGATCCCAGCAGAAACGAAAAAACGGGCAGTCCCAATGCGGATTATATTGTTCCGGTCCATCCCCCTGTTCATCGTACCTTGAGTACTTCTCTATCATACCTGATGAAGTAATCCTCGATTTACTCTGACGTTTTCCTTCATCGGCTTGAGTCCTGGACGATGACCCCGCATAGACCATGTTTACGGGGAACGGGTGCCCATCTATCTTCATTGGCTTTTTATCTTCAAACTTGATTCGTCCTTGCTCAACGGCCAGCTGAATTTGTTGCCGAAAAACCTTACACTCGTTAGTATGGTGCGATATCGCGTTGTGCCATTTGCAATACTTCTTCTTCTTTAGTTCTTCGGCTGATGGAATCACGTGGTTTGGCGGCAATTGTATTTGCTTTTCCTGCAACAACAAATCAAAGATCTTATCGGCTTTGCTCACATCGAAATCATATCGTTCCTCTTTGCCGATATCTTTGACCCATGGGCATGATACCGACTTCTTGTTCCTGGCCCACTCTGCCAATCCAACCTCAGCGTCGGATTCCTCATCATCTGAATCTGTTGAATAGACCTGAACCTGAGCAACTCTCCTCTGGTACTTGTCCTTTTTCGCCTCTTGAAATCGGCTTTCATGAGCCGATACCTTCTGTACTAGGTGCGACAAAGATTCGAACTCTTGAGACGAAAACCTTTCTCTGATTGGCGCCAAGAGTCCCTGAAAAGCTAGATCGGCCAGATGCCCATCGCTCGGGTTTAAACTATAACACCGGCTTCTGATATCCCGAAATCGCTGAATGTATTCCGGTACTGTTTCATCTGGTCGCTGCTTAACCGATGTCAAATCTGACAGTCTCAGCTCGTGAATCCCAGCGAAGAAATATTTGTGAAACTGTTTCTCCAGATCGCCCACCCCCGAACAGAATTCGGCGGAACGAGGAGAACCATGTAAAAGCCGATCCAGATAGTGATAGGGGAAAAAACCTAACCCTTAGGGCCTCTTCAGCCGATGCTTCCCCGCACTGTGCCAGAAATCGGCTGACATGTTCTACTGTAGATGTGTTGTCCTGCCCTGAAAACTTAGAAAAATCCGGGACCCTGTATCGGTGTGGCAACGGAACCCTGTCAAACCACTCAGGATATGGGTGCCGATACATGAACGCTTGTTCCTTGGGCTTGATCCCGAACTGCTCCCTTACTATTTCCTCAACCCGTGCCGACAAATCTTCCTCTCTTGTATTCTCCTGTTGATACTGCTGATACTGCATCGGCGGGGTTGGTTGCCGATTCTGTCTGTGATACTCCCTCTGGTAAGTACCTGGATCGGCTCCTCCTCCCGGATAGTTCTGCTGGTATCCCCCATAATAAATAGATCGGTGATATCCAGGAGGGATATCCTGTTGTCCCCCGGCCTGGTTTTGCGCAAACAAGTGTTCTGGTATATCCTTGCTAATGTTGTAATTAACTTGGCCTGGCTCTATCTTCGGTGGGAGAAAAACAGGACCCCGAGTTGGCTCTTGGGCAATCGATCCATCAACAGTCTTCTTGATAAGGTTATGCAATGTATTTACTAAGACCCCTGACTGATTGATGAGTGCGTGGTGCACAGCCTCGTTGACCATCTCCTGTAAAGGCTTGATTGGTGGACTCTCAGGTTGTGTGCGGCTCGATTCTCCCACCAGTACTGGTTTTGGAAACTGAGACTTCTGAATCGGCCCTTGTCTTGTCATACTGAAGGATTCTAAACACAGCTTCTGGAAATTTGTCATGGTCTGTTCAACTTGCTGTTTTTGTTCTTCAGTTAGATCTTCCATGGTGACCGGAATTACGTTGTCCGTCTTGACTTCTTTTCCAGCCATGTTGAAATCTTGATTGAAACAATGTTTGTTGGAATTCTGGCTTAAAACTTCGTGTCCCACCGGGCGTGCTAAAAGCGTGTTGACGCCGAAAATCGCCGGGTCCCGGTTCGGCGTCTGGGTGACACGCGAAGGCCTGGGAGATTTGCTTCACTCCAGTGCAGGTCCTAAAGTTTGAGGTTCGTAGGCGTGCCAGTCAATTTGACCCTGTAATTGACAAGGAGGAAAATGTTAGATCAATGAGCCAATCGGCTGGAAGCCAATCTAGACTCGTTTCATCAGCCGATGGCCGATGTACACTGTAACACTTACACATCGGCTTAAGACCGATGACGGCAAGGACAATAAGGTAATAATAAACAAATATCATGCTAGCCGATCATCGAAGGGATATTCGAAAACTGGCTATAAGCTAAATAAAATAAGCAAGTATAATACATAAATAAATCAAATAGATCCTAGCTGATCATGATCTAGTGTTACTGGTATTGTCATGAAGGTGTGCCTGCACCCGGGCCCTTGCTCATATCGGCTCCCAAGATCTTCGTCCGCTGTCCGGGCCCATACACTGGTCCTTACCCGGGCTCATGCCCGGGCCCTTACCTGGGGTCATGCCCGGGAACCTGCTTGTACTTGTGCTTGGATCGGCAGAATAAACCCATCGGCTAGCCCTTAGCCGATTGTGACAATAATACAGGCAAGAACATACAATAAAATATGCAATAACGTAAATGATAAATAATTGGTAAACTAGCCGATTGCTTAACAAAGCGAGTACAGGATAAAACAATGAATAAATGTAGTCGGCTTTAACAGGTAACTTATCGGCTAAGCACTCCGATAACACCATCGCACAACACCATCGGCTTATTAAGAGTAAAGCTATTATCGTCAGTCTAGTAGATCGGACCTAACCGTTGCAGCACAGACCGACAATGATAACAATGCCTCAATGAGCCGATAGATATAATGCGATCGTGATGAAAATAACTTACCGGCTATGCACTCCGATAAAATGCCTGCACACAACGCATCGGCCCAGCAGGATCGACTTATCACTAGCAGTTCAGTAGGTCGGACCTAACCGATGCAGCACGAACTGATGATAAATCGCTCCCAGTAAGTCGATACAGTCTGTGCACACGTGATGTGATATACCTAATCAATCTATGAGATCAAACTGAACTGATGCAGCCATAGATAAAGTAGAATATACCGTGGTAAGCCGACTACCATAAACCAACTAGAATATCGGACCTAACCGAGGAAGTCCTAACCGATTGGTAGTCGGTGTGACGAGACTTACCCTCTCGCAGGAGTTCGGACCTAACCGATGCAGCCCGGCTCGAGAAGCAGGATCCCGTCGAAGGGGTGGCGATGCGCCGAGTTTGTATTGATCGTTGTGATAGATTACAAGGTCCCCGGGCATACGTATATATACCCCGAGTTACATGAGTCCTTATAGGACACGATATATGATTTCCTATCTATAACAGAAAACGCTAACAAGGCCTGACCGGACACGAGGTCAGGTTTCCTAAAAAGAGATAAACCTTTTCCTAATAACTATAGTAATTAACTGCCACGCGCGGTCTTCACGGCTCCTTCTCAGACTCGGTCTGCTTCTTGGATCAATTTCCATTATCTGACTGCAACCGTCCTCTTGACCGAATCTGATACAGGTCCTTACCAAATTTTGGCGTTAACACTTTGGAACATAGGATCTTAGAAATACAGGAATAGGAAAAACGCAGGATTGAGATGTTATGTATAAGCAAATCTCGCAAGAATGCAAAACAAAGGAATTTGTAAGATGATATGTTTGGATAGCTCACAGAAAAATAACACATGAATTTGGATGAATTCTAGAGAGAGAAGATGCATTGGACTTCTTAAAGGAAAATTAAAATGAGGTTGGAGCTCATGTGCGAAATTCCTATGGAATTGTGGTATAGGATTGCAATCCAAAGGAATTTAGCTAACTTGAATGCTATGTTCCAAACAACCTAGTTAGAAAAATTTCCTTAGGATTTGAATCCTTTGAAATTCCTATGAAAATACTCCAATCCAAATGAGCCCTTGGAATTCCTAAGGATTCAACTAGCATATCATCTTGATTCCTATGTTTTTCTATTCCTGTGTTTTTGGGATCCTATGTTCCAAAGAAGCACTTACACTTATTTTGGGACAAAAAAGTACTATCTTCGGTTTTTAATAAATAACACCATTGATTTTTATCGTGATGTTTGACTATTCGTCTTATTCAAAAAATTGGTGTAAATATAAAAAAAGTGAGTCATGTTTAAAGTGATAAACCAAATCAAAAAATAAATTATATATACTTAAATTTTTTAAATAAGATGAATGATCAAATATCGTGTTAAAAGTCAATGACGTTATTTATTAAAAACCGAAGGGAGTACATATGCATATGCAGCGTGCATATGATAATTGAGATTTCGTACAGTATAACATTGGCACTAGACATGATACTGTCAGATCGAGCCAACGGTCTGCTAATCTGCAGGTAGAAAGCAAGGACTGGTTGTTAGCTAGTGATGAAATGAAGGTAGCTACGTACTGCATGGCCTTGACTTTGAGTTGTGTACTGTCATGCCGTCACCCATACAACCCAGGCAGGGCACGGAACCACGGACGGAAGCGGTAGGTGGTTAGATCAATTTTGTTGATATATAAGCTAATAACACATGAGGATTGAGGAGTATAGCTGGCAAGTCGTAAAACAATTTATTAGTAGCAAAAAGTAAAATTTTTTACATCTATATTATTAGTAATTTAAAAACCAATATTAAAAATAAACTACAATAAAAAAACCCCTAAAATTAACTTTAAAACTAAGTTTTAAAATTTAAAATTTGACAACGATTTATAAGCAGAAAGACAAATGATAGGGAGATATGGAATTTTTACTGTTACTAATTTAATTTTTTTTTTTAATTTACAAAACTAATTTTTGATTTGAACTTTTTGCAGAAGTAGCCTCTTGCCGCCGTGGGCTACGGCGGTATTTAAAAACCGCCTGGCCCAGGGCGGCGAATGGCATCTCCGTCAGGCGCGGCTAACGGCGCCGCCGTTAGCCCGGGAGGCCACATGGCCTTGCCGCCCTGGGGGACGGCGGCGAATGCATAGGACCGTCCGCACAGCGATCGGACGGTCCGAATCCTCCGAATGCTAATTTTTAACCCCAAAATTTTTGAAAATTTATTTGTCAAAATTAAATTCTTAAATTCTATTTATTGTGCCATTGCATTTATTGGGCCGATGTTTAAACAAAAACCAAATATCATAGATTGTTCACGTCGTGAAAAGAACTTGTCAAACTGAGGGTATTTCCGGATTGCCACTCGCATTCCACTCCTCGTATGTCTGGATTGGCACTCACAATCCACTCCTCCCCGTCTTTTGCCTACACGCTTCACAAAATTTAGTTTTAATCGTGGTTTAGGGTATGTTTTTTAAAGTTTTTTTTATAATCCGACGATGGTGGACGTTGGTTTGTAAAATCGTACTGATCATTTTTTCAAGTTTATTTTCGGTAAAACTTAATTAATGACATGGTAATAGGCCGGTCTGTTTTACGTGAGGGGCTTAGGACCCCAGGCGAACGGAATGTTAGGGCCTATGAATTTTTTTCCTAAATTTTTGCGCAATGTACGGACTGAATGATTTTTATTCGACATTGGAAGACGATATATTCTACTATTCGTCATCCACTCGGTCGATACTTAACGCAGTGCACGTACAATAGCATAGTGATATTAGCTAGATGCGAGCCGTTCGCATTGCGACATGATGAATGCGACACTCATAGTACGAAATACAACAAGGGAGACTACATTGTTAGCAGTATAATGTATCTGAAGGATGGGATCGAATCTACAGGGGGTCAATATGGACATGACAAATTTAAACAAGTAATGCGAGACCTCTAAATAAATAAATACAACAATAGCCCCTAGGTCATACGCCTTCTCGTCCTCCTAGGCTGCGCTCGCACGTGCCCGCGCGAGTACGTCAGGCGGTCCGCCGGTACCCCACGGGTGGCTCGGATCGCTTGAGCAGCAGGGGAAGCACCGGCGTCGTGCGGCTGTGTGTGCGGTGCACCTCCGAGCTGTGACGACCCTATCACGTCCTGCTCCGGAACGAGGTCGTCCTCGGTAGAGATCCAAGCAGAGGTGCTCGGGGCAGATCCCCGCCCAGTGTCCCCCAGGTGGTGGTGAGATCCGCCGCGTGGGTCTGGTAAAGAAAAGCTCGCGTCAGCCGCATAAAAAGTGCAGTTAGTTATGGAGAATAGGTTCAATCCTGACGTACCTGACAATCCTCGCCCGATCGTGGAGGCTGCCGACCTCGATCCTCCGGCGGTACCAGAAGGACTTGCTCCCCACGACGTACTGGCCCCTGCAGAACCCGCCGCTCCTGCCGATGTCTCTTCACCATGGGGACCTCGCATATGTATCTGCATCGGTGGGACTGCATCGGAACGGCGACAAGTCAGAGCACGAACGACCGAGCGCATCGTGTTGCACATCCGGTCGAACGTGATCGTCTACTCCTGCTGCGTGAGAGGGATGCCAGCCTGTAGGCGCTGCCGTAGGAGGTCCAGCTCCGTGTGGACCTGCCTAGCATCGTCCGCCTGTTTAGCAGGACATGCGTGGTTAGTTGCGCGTGGTACCTACCGTTGAAAATAGTATGAAAACCATTGACTCACCGCGCGGAAGTAGTCCTGATCGCGGTGTGTCGGGTATGCGTCTCGCACCCCCGCAACGTGCGCCTGTGGAGCCTCGGGAGTGTACGTCACCCGTAGTCTGGTACGGGCCTGGTACCAGGAAAGGTACTGCTCGTACCTGGCGACTGTGTAGGGGTGCAGCTCCGTGATGACGTCCTCAATTGCACGCAGCATCCCTGGATGACGGTCATGTATGAGACATAGATCTGGCCTCATCCCCACCACCTTTTCCTTAACCAGCTTCAGAAACCAGTACCAACTCTCTGTGTTCTCGCCCTCGACGAAGGCAAAGGCCACGGGCAATACTTGGTTATTCCTATCTACTCCGATTGCCGTCAACATTTGCCCTCTGTATTTTCCAGTTAGGAACGTGCCGTCGATGCAGAGAATGGGCCTGCAATGAAGAAATGCAAACATGCACGCCTGCAGAAAGAGGAAGGCCTGCTGAAGGACGCTCTGCCCATGATTTGCTAACGATGGAAAACTTTTGATTTCGGAGTAGCTGCCAGGATTCCTCGCACAGATGGTTTGCAATAGACGAGGCAAATTATTGTACGAAACTTCAAAACTGCCGAATCTCATTTCAATTATCTTCTGTTTGGTCCTCCATGCCTTGGCATATGTAATGGTGTACTTGTACTTCTCCTCGATGCGCCTGATAATTGACTTGGGCTCGAACCGGAGGTTCTCCACAACAGCATAATATAGCTCTGAAGCGATGAATGCAGATGATATGTTCCTGTGGTACTTCTGAACACCCGAAAGATGGCAGTTGTGCTTCGTCACGATTGACACGGACCAACAGTCGTCATATTTCTTCCTGAATGCGTACATCCTCCATGGACATCCATCGCTTGAACTTGCACATTTCACTTCGTACACTGATCTGGTGGACTTTGATACCCAGAACTCCCTCCCAAGTGACACGGCCCACATCTTCACAGCCTCTGTCAACTGTGCTTTTTCGGCGTATCTAGCGCCTTGCACCACTTCATTCTGCCGATACTCCCATGCGACGGTGTGCCCCTCTGAGACAACGAGTCCGGAGAAGTCCTCGTTGTCCCATTCTGCCGGGTATACATCGTCCTCCGAAGAATCATCACCCTCCATATGCTCAGGTTCTGAGTCTTCAATTTCCATCTCCTGTACTAGACCTGGGTGTCTCTCCCCTTCATCTGCAAATCCCCCCGGTCCCATGTCTTCTTGGCCTCCTTCCTCTCCGGCACCCTCGTCTTCTGCCTCATTTTGGTCCCCTGTTTTATCGGGCCCTTCCGCTGTACTCGGACCAGCCTGATCAATGCTGACCACGTCATGCACTACCACTAGGATGCTCGGTGCCCATCCTCGCTACAGTGTACTCTCCACAAAAAATACCCAGCTGGCCGTCGAATCTACTGGCATCAATTCCCACCAAAAACCTTTCACAGCCCAGCTAACCAGTGCGTACACCGTAATTGCATTTACTTGAGGATCTACTCCGAATCCCCTCATTAACCAATTGTAAACTCCAGGAAAACTTCTCTCAGCTGGAGCTATAATTCCCTTTTGTGCTACGTTGAACTCCGATAAATCTACCCCATATTGTCCTTCTCTGACATTTCGTTCACCGTGATATATCGCGAATACAACTCTATTTGCCATTTCTGTTCACAAAAAAGATTTTATTAATCTGTACTAATCAATATTCGTTCCATAAAAAAGCTATACGTATGAGTCAAACCATTACCGTTTCTATATTTTACAAACTAACCCAGCGGCGCTAATAAAGTTGTACGCTAGGTTTATCTAACGTGTCAAAATAACGTATACCAACGATGGCCATGGCGGAGCATATTTATTTCTAAAATATCTACAATTTACTACCTGTCCGCTATGTTCTACTAGTACGGTCAAATAAATTTAACACTAACGATGGTTATGCCAAACCGCTAATATTTTCATACTATGTCAGGTATTACACTACGCGTCTAGTACTAATTAACACTTATCTAAAAAATTGACTACATAACAGAGGGAGAGCAAAAAAATACCTGGATTCGGCTGAAAAATCTGCGAGGGCTTCGCCGCTGTACTGCTCCTCCTTTCCCTCAGCTCTATTGGACGAACGCTGGAGGCGGAAGGAAGAAATGGCGCGCCGGTGAGTGCGTGAATGGATTTTATACGGGAGGGCTAAAAACCGCCGTCCCCCAGGGCGGCAAGGCCACGTGGCCCCCAGGGCTAACGGCGGCCGACGCCGTTAGCCGCGCCTGATGGGGATGCCATTCGCCGCCCTGGGCCACGGCGGTTTTTAAATACCACCGTGGCCTACGGCGGCAAGAGGCTATTTCTGCAATTGACCCAAATCAAAAATTAGTTTTGTAAATTAAAAAAAAATAAATTAGTAACAGTAAAAATTCGGGAGATATGGATGTCGCCTCTGAAAACCGAAAGGTCCATCAGCTCTGTGGGCTGCTCCATCCAGCCTACCATGCTATTTTCCTTTTGCAATCATTGGCCCAATTATCTCCCTTCCCTGGCCTGTTTTTCCGTGTAACTCCCAGGCCTAAAACCACTCCAAGACTTGATCCACCAATTTTGTTGGATCTCTTGCGTTTTCGCGTTTTCATCGATCCTTGTTTCACGCAAATGGTTCGATCCAGTGTTAGTAGAGCCTCGGACTATCATCCTTCCAAATTACTCTAGCTTCTAACAAACTTCCATGAGCTGGTACTAAAAATTTTGCTACTTGTTGCTGGCTTGCCATCTACTAGTGTATTGCTACAAAGCATTTGTGAAGAAATTTAATAGGATTTTAATCCTATAGAAAATTTTTTCTAGTTAGTCCTTTTAAACAAAGGATTAGAACTTCTCAAATCCTACGAAATTCCTTAAAAATGGCTCATTGTATGTAGATTTTGTAGGAAAGTTAGCAAGAGCTCTAACTTCTTATAAATTTTCCTTTCAGTCTATCTCTCTCATCCAATTTCTATGTTTTTCTATGATTTATTTAAATGGTCATTCCTGTGTGTTTTCATGTGTTTTATAATTCTCTATTTTGCATATGCGGTTCTACCAAAATTTTATGTTTTTCTATTTTGTGTTTTATCATTTCTATATTTCAAGGGGGCCTAAAAGTGTCACGCTTCTCGGGACTACCATGTCATGCAATTCTCAAATTTATGATTTGCATCCAACTCTAGTTGGATTGACCTTTTCTCCTTTTTAGAACTTTCCATGCAACATTAGAGTAGAAGCATTGTGAGTAGCTAGTACTGTCAATCAGGTTGGCCCAAGATGGGGAAGGTCCGTATCTGACCCTAGACGATTCACTGGTGACCGTTTGGTTATTGCTCGAATTTCATCGAATTCTACATAATTCTATCGAAATTACTGGTTTGTGTCCCGCCGATTCGTACAATAACAGCTAAAAACCATCAGATAGTCATCGGTTTTGCAAACCTTGCCGTCAATCCACCGCATAATTAGGACAAAAGAATACGTTACAAAATATTGTGAAATGGAGAAGAATTTTTGGTCAAGTAGGTAGCAACCGATCCATCTCGCGACGTTCGCCGCTGCTGTACTACTCGATGCCGATGGACGGACGGATGGACGAAAGAAAAAGGCGATGAAATACTACATATCTCGCGCGATTCCTAGCTTTATATTTGACATGGTGATTGGGATGTCCAACCAGAAAGGCCGCAACACATTGTCCACCCAACAATTAGTAAATTAAATTATTCCATTGATCGATTCGCAGGGAAAAATCTTTGGATCAAGTTAATTAACCTTATGTCTTTTTTTTGTTTCAAGGTGACCAAGAAATGTTGCTGTTATGAAAACGCACCTGCAGTTGTGTCCTCAAAACGATCTCTCGATCTCTTCCAATGCCGTTTGGTGGCTGACTGCTTTCTCCGCACGCAGTTTCTCTCTCCGTTTGTGTGTGTCAAATAGATCCATGCATACATGTGGGTAACGTCAGCCAGATCAAGAAATTCATTTGCTAAGGCCATTTCATGATTATTCACGACGTTATTACAGCTAAGAGGATAGCATTTTTCCTTACTAGTATTGAATTCAATCATAAATATTTGATTTTTAGAAGTTCGAATAAAATTTGATCAAACTTTTAAAGGTTTAAGAATCGATTTTGTATTACAATAAATTTATGATACTATAATACTCCCTCCGTCCCAAAATATAAGCATTTTTAAGTATAAATCTGAGAACTACTTATCCAAATTCATAATCAAAAGTTACTATATATTAGGACGACAGAGGTAGTACTTTTCAAGCTAAATCTACCATTTTCTATAAACTAAGCATTTGTAACGTTATTGGTAGCCAAAGTTTTAAAAATATAACTAAATCTTATCCTAAAGACCAAATATGTATGACCGGATGGAGCAATATATCAGAATTGCTATTTAGCGTAGCTACATTGCCAGCGCACACTTTCTGAGATGAAAGTTTTTAGACGAAAGTTTTCCATATGGAGGTTTTCGAATGAACCTTTTTCATATAAAATTTATCGTATAAAAGTTTTCATAATTGTGTGTTGGAAACACAATTCCTAATATATAGCTGTAATCATAAGGACAGTCGACTTTATATTATAGATGGTTGTACGATAATTTTTTATAATTAAATGATCATAAATAAGGGACAGTCTAATAAATCGTCCAAAAGAAGTAGTGATCCCTGACGGTTTTTGTTTGAGTCTGCACAAATAATCAAATGATTAGACAATCTAATAAATCGTCCAAAAAAAAGTAGCGATCCCTGACAGTTTTTGTTTGAGCCTGCAAGTAACATAACTGATATTTTATATCAAAAAATTTGAAAATAATTATATATAATTAATATGTTGCCCCGACCCCCGACTGTAGGTGAACTCTCGTGTAACTTCCATGTCTTACGTTATAAGTTTGATTTACACTAACCATGCATAATAAATGATTGATCTCCAATTATTACTGACATGACAACTTGACAGAGATCAATATGGAAATGTTAGCATTAATTAGCACAACAAACTTGAGGCAACCATGCATTATTTTCCTTTCCTTTCACCTTGGCCCAGAGGGTTCAAATCTGATAAATTGGTTACAACTTAGTCCTACAGCAGTAGCTAACCTTTGCACAACCACATCCAGATTTCCAGGGATGCATCAACACACCACATTTTGATCCAAACCCGACCACGTTGATCCCACTGTTTTGTAGAAAGAAAAACTCAACTCAAATTGATTATTTCGTCTTCTTCTCAGCTCAAATTAATTCCACTGTTTTACAGAAAAAAAACTCAGCACTAATTGATTATTTCTTCTTCTCAGCTAAAATTAATTATTTCTTCTTCTTTTTCTCCGAGAACGTCCTATGCTGATTAATTTAGTGTTTAGCAGACTTCCAATATATATGATGTTATTCTTTGTAATATCTTGAGGAGTTCTCAACAAACTTGATTACTTCCGATCAAGATTTTATTGGTAGAGTGATGGCTAGAAGAAGTACCAACTTGTTAGGTGGAATATAATAGGCTGCCCTAGAGATCTGAGGGTTTAGGAATTTATGATTTGGATGTTAAGAACATCGCTCTGTTTAGTAAGTGGTTATATATGTTGCTTACAACACATGGAATGTGGCAACAATTATTATACAATAAATATCTAGGATCATAGCCTTTGTCACAAGCCCAATAGAGAGCCGGCGACTCGCATTCCTGGGCTTGCACTATGAAGGTCAAACATGATTTTCTCTGTTGTGGGTTCTTCACAATTAAGGATGGCTCATATATTAGATTTTGAAAAGATAATGGCTAGGTAATGCAATCTTATGAGACCAATATCCTGGCTTATACAACATTATTAGCCACAAATAGGCAAGTATCTCATAAGTTTTTCAGACATCCTCTCTCAACCTTTCATGGAGACGGAATCTAATTGGCTCAAAATTAGTGGCATGGAAAACAACCTGATTCCTCGCATCACTAATATTGACCTAACATAGGAGAAAGATTAATTTCGTTGGAATCTCACCCCTAATGGGGTGTTCTCAGTGAAATTCCACTATCTAGCTCTTGTAGATACTGGTGTACCCGATTTAAACAAGAGTCTTTGAAAACTAAAGGCTCCACTAAAAGTCAAGATTTTTCTAAATATCTACGTCATGGAGTAATGTTAACAAAGGACAATCTTGCCAAAATAATTAGCAAGGTAGCAAGATATGTTGTTTTTTTTCACAAAGAAGAGACAAATAAATACTTATTCTTTCATTGCCCTCTTGCTTATTCTATGTGGTCTATTATCCAAATTGCCACAAACCTACGTCCACATCGAAATGTTTCACATTTATTTGGGATTGGCTGTTGCGTATTTCTAAAGATATGAGACTTCATGTCCTGTTGGGGGTGGCCGCTACGTGTTGTTTGTCATGGTTATGCAACAATAATATGGTTTTTTTTGATAAAAAAAGATGTATTCTCCTTTTGTAGGTTATCTTTTTGCTTATTCATTGGCTTTGTACCTGGGTTATTCTTCAAAAACTAGATTTGCAGGACTTCGTTGTAATGGCATATCAGCAATTGGAGTGAGTGGCTAGGGAGTATTTTACCCAGGAATATAGGTGGCGATATTGTCCATGAATTGATGGCTCTTAGCATTTCTTATGCCCTCTTCCTTTTAAAGTAAACTTTTATGTGTAGGTGTGTGTTTTAGCTTTGTGCCTTCTAATATAATTATGCAGAGGCTGTGTCCTTAATACGTTGTATTATCTTGATATAATAATAAAACTTTTAATATCTTAAGAAAATGTACATAACACAACACCGCACATACATGTATGGTTCATTAAGAAAGTAAAGGACAAGACAACCTCTCACATATATCCCTTTTAATCGCCTTCTCTCTAACACCACGAATTTTATAAAATAATATATAAGTCATTTTCCAACCCTTTCTTCTCGGACGGCTAATGATCTGTTGACGCTTGTTACTCTGCCAAGTAAAGTACTTATTTACGTTATTTAAGAGGTAGTAGTGATCAGTCATTACCAGCCAATTATATATCCCGACGAAGATTACATATATGTAAGCTTCACGATAACGCATGACGTTGTAAGTGCGACGCTTCATCATTGGCTCGCTTTTTGTCACCATCAAGTTGTGCGCCTTATAATTAGCTTTTTACATGATGCTTGGTTAATCTTGCAATCGGAATATATATTAAAGCAAAGGCAAGAAAGATTTTTGGACAATATTGTCCTGATCAACTTTTTGACCTTTGATCTTTTTAGTCAAGCAAAAGCACAGGCATATACATATATGCAACCATAGAGAATGAAATGCAGGTCGTAAAGTAGACATTGGACAATCTTGAGAATGGCACAAGAATCTTTGGTTGTTATATTTCCCTTGTCATTATTTTTCGTTTGTCCATATGTATATATGGACCATTGTGTTCAAGTTCCCTCCAGGTAATTAATTTTAGAAAGTAAATACCAACAAAGTTCTGGCTAATTGACAAGAATATGCTGAATAAGAAAACAATCCAAACCCCATGTACATACGGATTATAATCTGGCACCAATATGTATCCATTGTTTTTCTTCTTTTCCTGATAATATATAATCATTGTTTTTTTATGGAGAGATAATTAGTTTTGTTCTAACTCGAGTTCTGCATGTGAGTTATATGGACCAGATTATTCCGAGTTTTAAAATTCATAGTGCCATTTTGCGGCTGGTCTTTTCAATGAAGATGCATCTCCATGTCCATTTTCCACTTCTTTTAAGCTTTTCTAGTTGAGCCATACGCATCAAAAAGGACAGAAAGTTTTGATGGAAAGGCAGGTGGTAGTTTGTGCATTACATATACATATTCAGATAAGGTGGGGTTGCTAGATAGAGCTTGAGTTAATGTTACACTTTTGACATTATACAGTATGCATGAAAGTAAAAATTATGTAACTGCACTTAATGGAAAATGGCAGCATTATTAACTGCCGAGGATTTCCTTGTGCAAGTTCCTTCATGTTCAAAAAATATATGCTAAAAGTATCATGATAAATTTTTTCTCTAGTTGCAAATTATCATGATTTCTGGAATTTTTTGCATGCTTGTGATAACTCCCATAAAGAAAATGAAATGATCTGAATTTCACTCTATTAATGAGCCCTTGATAACTTCAATTCAAGCTGAAGTTATCAGCACTAAGAATTTTTCCCTTCAAATTTGTTTCGTTCCAGAGCTTTTCAAAAGACTAATCCTTCGAAGACTAGTTTGTCATATTCCACTAATCGACAATCCATCATTAGGATATTAGTGGAAGCATATATTCACCAGCTTTAGAATTACCACTACCAGAAAACGGAGTTTTCGTGAGGGTGATAAATTTTCGTGATGGTTTTTGACGATGCATCAAAAACCATCACGAAAACATATTTTCGTGACGGTGCTTGACACACCGTTACGAAAAGTAGTTGTTTTTGTGACGGTGCATCAAAAACCGTCACGAAAATGATTTTCCCCTCACGAAATAGTGTACAGTGCCATCGCCCCTCCACTCGGACAAGAAAGAACTAGACTAACCGGCGGCGTAAGTATTTCAGATGTGATTATACCAGCACCAAAGCACCGGATCCCGTTAACACTCCGAAGTTAAGCGTGCTCAGGCGGGAGGATGGGTGACCTCCTAGGAAGTCTCTTTTTCGTGACGGTGAGCACCCACCGTCACAAAATACCGGCAAGGTGGCCTCGTAATTTTCGTGGCGGTCCTCACCTCCACGAAAATAATTCGTGAAGGTTAACCCTCACGAAAACGATATTTTCCGGGGTTTTTCGTGAGGGTGGACCGTCACGAAAATATTTTTGTGAGGGTATTCGTATTTTCATGACGGTATTTTAACCCTCACGAAAACTCTGTTTTCTGGTAGTGTACTTTCGTGTTTGAAAAATGAACTTAATTGTCTAATATGAAGATCACAACTGATATATATGTCTTGAAAGGACATGAAACATAAGTGCCTACGAGGTTTTTCCAAGCAGTTAACGTCATAGATTTGGAGCTAATGCTTTTTTTATCAAGTAATTGCACATAGTCCAATAAATATAGAAGTGTATATTTTGTCCTGCTCATTTTTTAAACAAAATTTGCACAATTAGGGAACAAATGATAGTTCCAAATAAAGAATATAAAAATGCATAGAGCCAAATTTAGAAAACTAGTGCAAGTTGATTATGTTTTATCTTTGTACACAAATATATTTCTAGAAGATTTTCTGGCTCACCATTAATATTAGCAGTTGCCTTAATGAAAAACTTGAAATTAAATCACAATAATTCCATGTGATATAGTTGTGGTCAAATTAAATTTTAGAAATTTCTATTACATACTGATGTGTATTTTGTAAAAAAAAGAGAGTAAAACTATGAGTATGTATATTTGGCAATAGTACAGAGTACTTAAAAAAAATAAATGAGCGCACAAGAATAGTTTCTCAAAGAAACTTGAATCCAATTCTTACTTTAGCCAGAGTTACATGTCACAATTGTTTTATGTTACATTAGCTGGGTGCGTCTCTGTGCAGGTAACAAAAGGCCAAGAAAAATAACAAAATAAAGCCAAAACCTAATTAATGTGTAGCACTAAGCAGTAACCACACCAAACACACATATGTATGCATCGAGACGGCGACATCACAACTTAATTAATGATAATCGAAAGTTTTTAGCAACCATTTAATTTGGAATTTTGGATGATAGTAGAATATTAATGGCTAGCCCTCCTAGAAAAACCACATGGAGATTTGCAGGCTCTACCAACCCACTACGTCACCAACGACGACCATGCAACGCACGCACGCATTGCATCGATCGCGCGAGTTGTACGTGACATGCACGGAGCTCACGGCGGGAGGATGATGCATCCGTCGGCGCCGCAGTGCGCCGGCGGGCGGTGCGCGAAGGCGATGCACTCCTCCGGCGAGCGCTGGTGCGGCCAGTCGGGGATGCAGTTCATGCGGTCGTCGCGGAGGGGGACGTGGAGGCAGGACACCGGCTCGTCACAGAAGTAGTTGCCGGCGATGGTGAGGTTCTTCAGTCTGGGCAGCTCGCAGATGGCCTCGGGAACCTCGCCGGCGAGCATGTTGTACCCGACGTTGAGCACCTCGAGGCTCTCCATGTCGCCGATGCTGTCCGGCAGCTCCCCGGCGAGGTCGTTGTGGCTGAGGTCGAGCACCTTGAGCTTCTTGAGCTTGCCGATCTCCGGCGGGATGCAGGAGCTGATGCTGGTGTTGAGGAGGATGAGCTCCACCAGCGTGTCGGCCATGTCGCCGATGGACGGGGGCAGGCAGCCGGCAAGGCGGGTGTTGGCGAGCACGATCACCGACGCCGTCGAGTTGGTCAGGCTCTGCGACGACAGCGACACGTTGAAGCGGTTGTTGTTGGCGAAGAGCGCGTCCAGGCCGAGCTGCCGCCCGAACACGGCGTCGGGGAGCTCGCCGTCGAAGTTGTTGAAGCGCAGGTCGAGGAATTTGAGCTTGGGCAGCGACGTCAGGAAGGCCGGGAAGGCGCCGGAGAGGAGGTTGTTGCTGACGTCGAGCTCGAACAGCAGCCGCATGTGCTGCATCGACGATGGCAGCGTGCCGTGGAACCGGTTGGAGTTGAGGTGGAGGAGAGCGACGTCGGCGAGGAGGCCGAGGTGGTCTGGGAGGCAGCCGGCGATGTTCCCATGGTTGAGGTCTACGCCGGCGACGGTGAGGATGTGCCGGTCGTCGGGCGCCGCCGTGCAGAAGACGCCGGTGTAGTTGCACACGAAGGGCCCGCACCAGTCCTTGGTCAGGTTCTTGGGGTCGTCGGTGACGGCGTGCTTCCACGCCTGGAACGCCACGTACGCCGCTTCAAGCCGGTCATTGAACGGCGACAGCGGCAGTGACGGCGGCGCCGGCGAAGGCGAAGGAGAAGGAGAGGGCAGAGGCTGGGGGAGACATGGAAGGAGGAGGAGGCAGAGGAAGAGCGAGAGAAGATGGAGATGAGTTCTTGGCTTTGAGAGGAGCTGCATTCTGCATGTATTTTTGCAACGCTTAACTAGAGAGAGAATTAATGGGAGCTGATTGGAAGATAGGAAGAGAGTGTTGAGTACTGTGGTATAGTCTTGGATTTTGAGGTGGTTATATATATATGGAGTTTTTTGGTGGAGGGGTTATGTAATGCTTGGTCATGGATGGATGCTGACTTAATTATTTTCTGTTCATATATATGAGTAAATTTTTAGCTGGTCTTTGAGGTTAGGGCTTTGGAAGCATCAAGAAGATTCATAGAAAGTTGTACTACAAATTTTCAGTCCTAGATACATCCACAATGATATATAGAAATATATCTATCTATTAGATACTAAAGGTCCATTAAACATTCTCTAAAGCGCTTCTAGGACATCACGTGTTGCTCTAATAAATTAGAAAAATCTTAAAAATTATAAAAACAAAACATCTAGCCATAAATTTTCACTAAAGCCAGTGGACCCATTATTTTAAGCCATTAGAGCATCTCCAAGAGAGATCCAAAGAGATTCACAAAAGTTAAATTTTGGAATTTAAATTAAAAAATAGGCCTTCAACATATATCCAAACCTATCCTAAAAATTTTCTATGCCTAATGCTAGCCTAAAAGTAAGCCAAATTTAAGAAACTGATTGGCGTTCCCAATCACTACTCCCGTGGAACATATCCTCTCTTAATGCACGCACTTGCCTTCGCTCTCCTGCCCTGATGCCCTGCACATGTACAGAGCTCCTCCTCTCCCTCTCCTTTTTCTCTCATGCAGTTAAGGTGTAAAGCATAATCTATATCTATATATACTACTTCAAAAAAACATAACAGTGATAGTGAATCCATCATATTCAATGGATGACATCTTTTCACGCTACTCCACTTTAGATCAAGGACACCCAGCGACCAAACGCATCCTCCTGCGCGAGTTGTCACATTTGATCTGGAGGCACATAAATTATCATATTAATTAAAAAATAAAATCTACACCAGTAGATCATATTGGACAAGTTATAATGGTGTAGATTGACATCAATAGATATATACAAAGCACAATTGCATATCAAATCAATTCAACTTGCCTACATAAAAAAATTGCAGGGTAAAATCACCTAGTTTTCGCTAATGTTGACTCCCGTTTTTCATACAGGTCATAATGGCTCTGTACGGTTTATTCAGAATATGATACATATAACTTCCCTACCTAGGATGGCGTTTATGCTGAAGATCATTGTGATGCCTGACTAAGTGCATGTACACTAGGACAACTATTTTTTCTGGCATCACACACAGACACAGGGATTCAGGTGGGAGGTCATTATCAATATTCATCTCCAGTCTTCATCCCTGTCTTGTAGGACGAGAGAGAGAGAGAGAGAGGCTAAAAATCAATTAAGATCAGCGTGAGGTCAGATTCATCAGTCGTCAGGCATCACACTGCTCTTCAATTGGTAGGGCTCATCTTAATTCGTTGGCTTAGCATGCAAGATTAATTTGTTCACATCTCTCTCTCTCTCTCTCTCTTCATGTGCTAGGACCAGCAGTAGTGCACACATGTCGCTGTAGGACTTTGGAGAGAGATAGGATAGCTAGCGCAAATGGAGGCATCAGAGGAGCTGAGTACATGGCTGGTTCAGTTTCAGGCTTTCAGCTTTGTAACATGATCTCCTTACCTCTCTTGTTGGCACATCTTTGGCTCTCTCTCTCTCTCTCAGAAACCCATCGTGTGTTTCTGGCTTTCTGCACATCTGCATCCACTGCATCTCTCTCTAAAGATTCACTGTCAGCCTCCAGCTTAACCCAATCCGGTAGGTGAGGAAAAATGGTAGCTGGTGAGATTGCATTCCCTGTACCGAATCTTCTTGAAACAAATGTGGTTTTAGGTTAATGTTTTACCCATTCCTTTTGCACCCTAAATTATTATTATTATTATTATTATTATTGTTAACCACAGTCCACAGAGAAGTTTAGTCTTTACACTTGTTGCCGCCAGGTTGCCTGGACAGCCTTCTCCCTGAACTTCATTTGACTCTCTCTGACAAAAAAAATGGGTCAGTGCTGATTGCTTGAACGAGATGAAGTATCTATTTTCTTCCTAATGGAATAGACTATATATGATCGATGCCTTTTAGCACACGAGGTGCATGCAGCAGATAGCAGAACTGTAGTTGATCAGACTGAACTTTCATCTTCCTCTCTGAATTGCAGACAAAGAAACCCAATGCAGAATATTTGCTGCCTTCAATTTCTTTTGGTTGCATGGTGACATCCAATGCCATCTGTCTATATGGCCTGCAGACAAGAAGGCTCACGATATGATCACTGCATAAGATATATGCTCTTGCACGAGTCAATATAATTCGATCATTTCAAGGGTATCAATTTCTTAGAGTTTAGAGCAAGTGAGACATGATCAACATATGGCCTTTAATTGGGCCTGGTTCAGAGATGGAGGATGCAGCTGGTCTAATATGGTCAAGCAGGTACTATATAGCTGTCACAGCAACAGTCAGTGCACCATATAGGAAGTCCAAGCTAAACATCTGGATATATTCATCATCCGCCATGAAACTCTATTGTTAGTCCAAGATCTACATCAGCTTAAGAGATATTGAGCAGATTATTATCGTGGATTATTTATTTGACTATAACGATAAATTAAATATTTTAAAAAATAAATTTAACAAATAGCTTAAAATAAGTGTATAAAACAATATAGCAGAAGGAAATTTTATGAGAATAATGTTTCTTAGAAGCATAGAGCAAATAATTCATTTTAATATTCTGGTAAATAAGCTGAAAAGAATAGGACAGTTATACAACGGTACAACACGATGGACCATTGCTAATTGCAGCTCAAGGCACAGATGGATCAAGAAATTAAGATGCATGCTGGAGTACAAACAGGAAAGAAATGCAAACCAATAAGTTAGAAAAAGCAGGATTTTGTTATTTTTATATTTTTTAAAAAATATTTACAAAAGTATATTTTTATTTCAAAAATTTACAAAAATATACTCTCAACGCCCTTTAGAGGGCGTTTTTAGAAAAACACCCTCCTCCCAGAGGGCGATTTTATGACGTGGCAGACGGCCGTGGGCCGGGCGGTCAACGGTCGTCTGCCCTTTTGTAGGCGGCCCCTTGTAACACCTCACAAAACCTTGCCCAAAAAAGCAACAAAAAAGGATGACAAGGAGGCTATCCAACAAAAAATTCAGCAGCATAACCTCTATAATAGAGCAATGCGGAAGCAACAACATAAGGAGAGATAAAGCTAAGTATCATAACAAGATAAAGCATCCTAATGAGCAGCTCAGCATTAAATAAAGTCTGACAAGAACAATCTAACAACAACCACAAAGTCTAAGTTAAAGTTATCTGAAGAACAGAGGCTCCAAGTTCTGGTACTATTATTATTACCGCACAAGTTTCACACTAATAGATGACGTGAATGTATAGTGTGTGCTGCTACTTTCCCACCCTTCAAGCAAAAGCCACTTGAGTACCTAGAGAGATAGAAAGGGGGTGAGATATGAAATCTCAGTAAGTAAACTACTTTAAGAGGCTATTTAAACTGTAAGATTAGTAAGCATCGATTTAATCTTCAATTATATGTTAACCAAACATCAAGCAATGAGATACCTCCAACAAGCGAAACAACCGTATATAAGATAAGGATTGGTCACCACCGAACTAGGGAGAAGCATAGCGTCCCACAAACACTTCTAAAACCTTAAACCAAGAAGTGTATGTTATGGTCCCAAAAAAAATACATATGCAATGCAAATGCCATGTCTCATGCCTTCATACCCCACAAAGTATGAAGCCGTATCATTATGCCCAATAAATGATGCCGTACCGGTACGGTCACAGCTACAAGCGGCGACATAACTCCATATGCCCATGAATGACTGAGATGCAATGCATATGCCTTATAAAAGAAGAATAACTGCATATAACATCATGAACATCTCTCTATATAACCAACACGACTCATTCCATCATACCAACCAGAGCATCATCAATCCATAAACATAGGAGCATAAATATCACCATAGAAAAAACATAGAGCGTGTGTCAAAATGGTTATAACGTGGTTTGAGCGGCCTTATTATAGTAATCATATTTTTAAAATTTTAAGGTAGAGGTAAAATAAATAGTAAGTTAAAGCTTGTAGTAAACCATCGCCACGTTTACTTGCCTCTAATGAAGGGTTGACCGCTCTAGGTGCGATCCGGAGCAATACCACCTGCTTTAACAATAAATGATAAGAAAAAAAAACTCATGCTAACAAGTAGCTACAGAAAATAAAGCGCTCCTATGCCCCAACCCGACATCCGAGCAAAACAATTGCAGCAGTGCTGCTTCACTTCCTTGCATCTTTCAAACAATACAGGGTATGATGGCAAACAAAAACACTTTTAGAATCTATACAACAAGGCCTACAACTTGATGTAGAGATTTTATTTTAATCATGTCTCTAAAATGGCCTAAACTGCCATTAAAAACAGACAACAGAATCTGCTTAAGAATTGAGTCAGCAAGCTTCACATTTTCATAACTCCAGATTCTTATGTCCAAAAATCATCAAATTTAACAAGAGAATAGAGAATTCCATAATATACAACTTTGGTATTATGCACCCTTGCAGAAAGAGTTATTTAGATGGCCTAAAGTATGCTGAAACCTTAACTCGAAATCCTGCTAAGGAAACAGTACAGCTGACAATAAAATTTCATAACTGGAGTTTCCTTCACCCAAAAATCATGATATTTACCAATATGGAAACATAATGGAAATTACTACAAGGCTCTCATACATGGAAATGCTAAAAACACTGATAAGAGTCTCGAAATCCTCTAGATCCAGTTCTGTCCAGAACTTCATCAGAACAAGACAGCTAACATAGGAAAATCATAACTCTTAAACCGCCTGGGCTAGAATCACGAAATTTCACAGACACATAGATCTGAAGGTCCTCTGCAACTTTGTAGTTCACCAAAACATTTAGTTCGGCCTCTAAGTTGCCCAAAACGCTCCCCCAAGCAAAACTGTAGAAATTGCTAACCTGAAATTCGAGGGGAAACTCTCAAATAGCCTTATTCCCCACTAATCCATTCATTCCCAAGGTAAAACTCCATTGTATTCATCCAAGTTATGCTGGGGAAGATTAAACCTGGCTCACCTTGGTTACCCCCAAACCCTAGGGCAGCAGCAAGAGACGGGGAAGGACGGATTTACACCGAAGATGCACCTTTTCTTGCTTCTCTCGTCGAGCTCGATCCGTTTTGCTAGTTTCTCCCAAAGATTTGGTGCTGTAGGGAGGGGATTGAGGGCTTGACAGCCATGGAAGAGAGAGGGAGAGGCAGGGAATGTGAGAGGGAGGGGAAAAGAGCACTGGTGGAGGAGGGGCACGGGAGAGAGGGGTGTGGGCTGGTTGGATGAGCCGAACCTGCCCATGGCCGGCCTAGGATGTTCCCTTCTTTTTGTTTCTTTTCTTTTTTTTTCACGTGTTACATTCTCCCCTCCTTTAAAGAATTCGTCCCCAAATTCCACCATCTAACGACAAACTAAAAGATCGAGCAAAAGAGAACCTAAGAAAACATATAACTCACCAGTCTCAAAGAGTTCGGGATACTTCTTGCACATTTCCTCTTCAAGCTCCTAAGTTGCTTCTCGCTTTGATTGGTTGGTCCAGAGAACCTTAACATATTTGATAGTTCTCCTCCTCATGACTCACTCTGAAGAGTCCAATATGCGCACTGGTTGTCATTCAATTATCAGGTCCTGCTCCACTCTAATTGGCTCTAGATCAATCTTGTGCTCAGGGTCCCTCAGATACTTCCTCAACATAGAAACATGAAAGACATTATGTACTCCCCTCAATGAATCTGGCAACTGCAACCGATACGCCAAGCTGCCTACCCGGGCTATGATCACAAACGGACCAATGTACCTTGGGCTAAGCTTCCCTGTAGTACCAAACCGCACAATACCTTTGGTCGGTGACACTCTGAGAAGGACCTGATCACCCACTGCAAACTCTAAATCTTGCCTTCTTACATCCACGTAACTCTTCTGTCGACTCTGAGCGGTCAACAAGTTTTGTCGTATTTCACGCACCTTGTGATATGTCTCTTGAACCCAATTTGGACCAACCAAAGACCTCTCACCCAAAGTTTCCCAACATATGAGAGAGATACCCCTTCTTCCATACAAAGCCTCGTATGGAGCCATCTTGATACTAGCTTGGTAGCTATTATTATAAACAAACTCTGCTAAGGCTAAATGATCCTCCCAACTACCTTTCTAAGAAAGAACACAAGCACGAAGCATGTCCTCTTAAGGTCTGAATAGTACGCTCTGATTGACCATCTGTTTGTGGGTGGAAAGCGGTACTAAGTGTGTGATTTGTGCCCAAAGCACTTTGTAGACTTTGTTAGAAATTAGACACAAATTTGGGGTCCCGATCTAAAATAATTGACTTTGGCACACCATGCAGGTTCACCACTTCCTTAATATATAAGGGGACCAAGTCTGGTGTAGAGTTAGTTGTTTTCATTGGAATGAAATGAGCAGTTTTTGTGAGTCTGTCAACAACAACCCATATAGCCTCCCTACCTCGTGGTGACCGAGGTAAACCAACTACAAAGTCCATAGTAATATGTTCCCATTTCCACTCGGGGATCTCTAAAGGCTTTAACAAACCTGCAGGCTTTTTGTGCTCTGCCTTAACCTACTGGCAAACTCCACATGCTGCCACATATTTAGCAATATCAGGCTTCATCCTTTTCCACCAGAAGTTTGGTTTCAAGTCCCGGTACATCTTGGTCTTCCTAGGGTGGACTGTATAAGGAGTACGATGTGCCTCCCTTAGAAAATCCATCTTCACAATTGATTTCTATGGCACGCAAAGACGTCCCCTGAAACGTATCACCCCATGCTCATCTATGTTGAACTCTCATGGTCTACCTTTGAAAATCCTTTTTCGAACCTCCTGAAGCAAGCGATCATGCTTCTGAGCCTTATGCATACGCTCAAGTAGGGAAGACTGAACAATCATTTGAGTCTCCTGGTTTGCAACACCCATATAACAAAAAGAAATACCCATACAATCTAAATCTGAAATTAAGGGCATCGCCGCCTTGGGAACCCTTGTCCTACTAAGTGCATCCGCCACCACGTTCGCTTTTCCTGGATGGTACTAGATAGTCACATCATAATCCTTTATCAACTCTAGCCATCGATGTTGTCTCAAATTCAACTCCTTCTGAGTAAAGATATACTTGAGGCTCTGATGATCAATGAAGATGTTACATGACTCACCATAAAGATAGTGCCTCCAGATCTTCAATGCAAAGACCACTGCAGCTAGCTCTAAGTCATGTGTCGGATAATTCTGCTCATGCTTCTTCAATTGTCGTGAAGCATAAGCAATTACTTTGCCTTCTTGCATAAGCACACAACCAAGCCCAATACGGGAGGCATCCGTATACAAAGTAAAGCACTTGCCACTTTCAGGCAAGGCCAATATAGGAGCATTCACCAATTTACTTTTCGAAGTCCGAAAACTGGCCTCGCATTCACTAGTCCATATAAATGGAGCACCCTTCTCGGTCAGCCTAGTCATTGGTTTTGCAATGATTGAGAAACCCTTCACAAACCGCCTATAATAACCAGCGAGTCCAAGAAAACTTCGAACCTCTGTCACGTTGGTTGGCCTTTTCCATCCTACCATTGAGGCAACATTCTTTGGATCAACCATAATACCATCTTGATTAATCACATGTCCCAAAAAGCTCACTTCAGAAGCCGAAAGGCACACTTCTTCAACTTTGCATAGAACTTGTTTTTCCTAAGAGCATCTAGGACAAGACTGAGATAAACCTCATGTTCCTCTTTAGACTTAGAGTAGACCAAAATATCATCAATAAAAACCACCACAAAAATATCCAAGTACTCATGCAACATCCTGTTCATGGCCTCCATAAAGACAGCAGGAGCATTTGTTAGTCCAAAGGACATGACAACGTACTCATAGTGTCCATACCTTGTATTGAAAGCCGTCTTCTCAATATCCTCATCTTTAATTCGAAGTTGATGATAGCCAGATTGCAAATCAATCTTGGAAAACACCTTAGCACCTCTCAACTGATCAAAAAGGGCATCAATATGAGGTAAAGGATACTTGTTCTTGATCGTTACTTGATTAAGTGCCCTATAGTCCACACAGAGCCTTGTTGTGCCATCCTTCTTCTTCACAAACAAAACAGGTGCAGCCCAAGACGATGTGTTTGGGTGAATAAAACCCTTAGCAAGTAGGTCATCCATCTACCTCTTTAACTCCACTTGCTCAACAGGAGCCATCTTGTATGGTGCCTTATAAATAGGTTGTGTACCAGGAATCAACCTGATCTGAAAAACTGGCTCTTTTTCGGGAGGCAAACCAGGAAGTTTATCAAGGAAAACATCAGGATAACGACACACCACTGGAATGTCCTCCACACGCAAAGAAGCCCTACGATCATCAACCATAGCAAAAAGGATGCCAGACTTTCGTGTCCTACGGTCTGGTAGCAAGTGACAAAGCAAAGAGAGGGTGTACTTCAAACCACTCCCCTGAAAAATGTCCTCTTGCCCTGATGGTGCTTGTAAAGAGATTGTCTTCTAGAAACAAGAGATAACAGCCTTATATTGAGAAAGCCAATCCATGCCAAGAACCACATCAAACCCCTCCAACGGAATGACTACTAGGTTAGCAACAAAATCCTCATCTGCAAGAGAAACAATACAACCAGGATAGACAAAAGAACTAGAAATAGGCCCTCTAGTGGAACTAACCACAATAGCTTCCTCAATACTTTGCATAGCCAATCATGTATGACCAACAAAAACCTCTGAGACAAACGAGAAACTAGCTCCAGAATCAAAAAGAGCACGTGCAACAAAAGAATCAACTGAAATGAGACCTGTCACCACACTGCCACGGTCTCTGCTGTCAGCTGATGGCATAGCATATACCCCTAGGTCACTAGTCAAAGAAGAGGCTCCCACAGTAGGAGCAGCCGATGTAGGAACCCAAGGAACCACGGGTGTCGAAGGAGTAGTGGCACGAGGCAACCAGAAGGCCCCAGACTGAGGTATAGGGACCGGTGGAATATCTGAAGGTGGCAGCAGGTATTGATGTGTAGGCGGCACGGGCACGAGAGTAGAAGGAGGCGCTGCCATCATCTGAACTATACCACTAGAAGCTGAAGAAGAAGACACTGGCTCCCATCGAAGCTTGGCATTGGGATTCTTCTTGCAAACCACATTTTTGTGGTCCTGTCCACAAATAGAGCACTTGCTAGACCATCGACACTCCTTGAGACGGTGTGGATCACCACACCTAAAGCACACCATCCCCATACCAGGTTTGGGAATGGCGCGATATTGAGGAGTAGTCCCTCCTGAAGTGTGAGACTGAGTGGAGCTGCCACGATAAGCATGGTGACGTTGAGACTTCCTCTTCTTATGACTCAGACCACCAGAATGGCCCTTTCTATCTCCCTGACTCCGAGACTGCTCACCTCCTGAGGACTTGTAAAGGTCAGCGGTGTACATAAGCTGCATCTCAACTCCTAAAGTTTGCTTCACCATGGCGCGAAAGTCTATGATAGTAAAGGCGCCAAGCACATGGCGAATTGCAAGCTTAAGGCCCTGACGGAACTGCCTGGTCTTCTCTACCTCATCATGGGCCACATGTGGAACAAAGTGAACAATTTGGTTGAAGCCAATCTCATACTTGGCTATTGTCTTCTTATCCTGAACATAATTGTTTAGATCAAGCTTCATCTTGTCCAGGAAAGTCGCTGGGTAGAACCTCCGCTCAAACTGCCTAACAAACTCTGCCCAAAACAAAGGACCATGTGTAGCAGTGCGAGCTGACTGCACACCCTTCCACCAGATTTGTGCCTCACCCTTCGGTAATTGTGTGCCATAGCGAACATGGTCCTGAGCCAATACCTCAAAAGCCTCCATCTTATCCTCAACATATGATTGCCAATCAGCAGTCTGGACTGGAGTGGAACTACCATCAAAATTATCCAGCTTCATGCCCATCCACTCTTTCAGTGAGACCCCACTCTTGGGACCCCCTGTAGTAGGCTCATCCTAACCCATAGCAACGACTGCACTAGAACCAGGTGTAGCTCGTCCAACACCTTCACGACTAGCTTGTCTGAGTGCCCTCAACTCATTTTCCATTTCCTGCATTCTAGCTAGCAGCTCCGCCTGACTATTGCTCTCTCCCTGGGCATTGCCTCTCGGCTCTGGCTGACTACGCTTCTTAGGTGGCATAACTGCAGCCACCACAAGAGACAACCAACAAACCAATTAATCCCAACATTCAAAAGAAGAGGGCAAACTTTAAATAAAACAAGCATAGAAACAAACATATACACCCGTACCCCCCACCTACCTGTGCAAGTGTGTCAAATTAAGCCTTATCTTTCTTTCCTAGAATCAAAACCTAAGCTTTGATACCAACTGTAACACCCCACAAAACCTTGCCCAAAAAAGCAACCAAAAAGGATGGCAAGGAGGCTATCCAACAAAAAATTCAGCAGCATAACCTCTATAACGGAGAAATGCGGAAGCAACAACATAAGGAGAGATAAAACTAAGTACACACAAGATAAAGCATCCTAATGAGCAGCTCTGCATTAAACAAAGTCTGACAAGAACAACCTAACAACAACCACAAGGTCTAAGTTAAGGTTATCTGAAGAACAGAGGCTCCAAGTTCTGGTACTATTATTATTACCGCACAAGTTTCACACTAAAAATGACGTGAATGTGTAGTGTGATGCTGCTACTTTCCTACCCTTCAAGCAAAGCCACTTGAAAGTACCTGGAGAGATAGAAAGGGGGGTGAGATATGAAATCTCAGCAAAGTAAACTTACTTTAAGAGGCTATTTAAACTACAAGATTAGTAAGCATCGATTTAATATTCAATTACATGCTTAACCAAACAACATCAAGCAATGAGATACCTCCAACAAGCGAAACAATCTGCAATAAGATAAGGATTGGTCACACACCGAACTAGGGAGAGCATACGCCAACCTCACAAACAACTCCCAAAACCTTAAACCAAGGTGTGTATGTCATGGTCCAAAAAAAAAATTAAAATGCATATGCAATGCAAATGCCATTTCTTTTGCCTTCATACCCCACAAAGTATGAAGCCGTATTGTTATGCCCAATAAACGATGCTGTATCGGTACGGTCGTGGCTACAAGCGGCGACATAACTCCATCCCATGTCCATGAATGACTGAGATGCAATCATATGCCTTATAAAAGAAGAATAACTGCATATAACATCATGAATAATCTCTCCATATAACCAACATGAACTCATTCCATCATACCAACCAGAGCATCATCAATCCATAACATAGAGCATAAATATCACATAGAAAAAACATAGAGTGTGTGTCAAAATGGTTATAACGTGTTTGAGTGGCCTTATTATAAAATCATATTTCTGAATTTTAGGTAGAGGTAAAATAAAATAGCAAGTTAAAGGCTTGTAGTAAACCCAACGCCACGTTTATACTTGCCTCCAAATAAGGGTTGACCGCCTCTAGGCGTCGATCCGAGCAATACCACCTGCTTTAACAATATATGATAAGAAAAAAAAACTCTATGCTAAACAAGTAGCTACAGAAAATAAAGCGCTCCTACACCCACAACCCACACATACCGAGCCAATACAATAATGCAGCAGTGCTACTTCCTTGCATCTTTCAAACAATATAGGGTATGATGCCAAACAAAAAACACTTTTAGAATCTATACAACAAGGCTACACTTGCTATAAGCTTTTACATTTTCATGTCTCTAAGATGGCCTAAACTGGCATTTAAAAATAGACAACAGAATCTGCTCAAGAGTTGATCACAAGCTTCGACTTTTCATAAACTCCAGATCCTTATGTCCAAAAACCATACAAATTTAACCACGAGAACAGAGAATTCACCCATAATATACAACTTTGGTATTATTAATCACCCTGCAAAAAGAGTTAATTTAGCGGCTATAAGCATGCTGGAACCTTAACTAAATCCTGCTAAGGAAACAGTAACAACTGACCATAAATTCATAACTAGATCCCTCACCCAAAAAACAGAATGAATTTACCAATCTGTCCAGAACTTCATCAGAACAAGACAGCCAATATAGGAAACATCATAACTCTTAACGCCTTGCTAAAATCCGAAATTTCATAGACAATAGATCTGAAGTCCCTCTTAATTTTTAGCTTCACCAAAATATTTAGTTCGGCCTCTATAAGTTGCCCCAAAACGCTCCCCAAGTAAACTGGCAGAATATGCTAACCTGAATACGAGGGAAACTCTCAAATAGCCTTACTCCCCACTAATCCATTCCTTCATTCCCAAGGTAAAAACTCCATTGTATTCATCCCAATGTGCTATGGAAATTAAACCTGGCCTACCCTTATTACCCCCAAACCCTAGCCCACAGCAAGACGGAAACGACATTTACACCGAAATGTACCTCTTCTTGTCCTCTCGTCAAGCTCGATCCGTTTTGCTATTCCCCAAAGATTGGTTTGCTTAGGAGGATTGAGGCTGACAGCCATGCAAGAAGAAAGGAGAGGCAGGAATGAGAGGGAGGGGAAAGAGACACTTGGAGGAGGAGCACGACGAGAAGGGTGGTCTGTGAGAGCTACCGCCCATCCAGCCCCAGGAAGCCCGTTTCTTTTTTTTTTCTTATTTCACTACCACCCCGGCAGAAATAAACTCTCTCTAGAGGCGCAAGGCTGGCTTCCAAAAACGCCGGGACTACGGGCGAACCTTTCGAGGCGGCCCCCCTTCGCCGCTGGGGTTGTTATTGCACCAGTATAAGCCCCTCCTAGCCTCCAAAAAAGTCATAAAATTCACAGAAATTCACAGAAAAAAAAAGAGAGCCTAAAGTAAGGTTAACGAACAGCAAACCAGCCTTGCATTTGCTGATGGTCGCAGGTAAAATCGTATTTCCCTTTGCAATTCTATTCTAGCCAAAATTGAGATTAGTAATTTACTATTACATGTATATACTATATATAAAAATAATTTTACTCGTTAGATGTAGCGTTATATTAATCTTTTAGCGACGTAATGGTAAGATGTATTACTAAATCTCGATACACGTATTAGATTGAGCGAAGTATACCTAGTTAACGTATTATTCATCACAGAATATCAAAAAGTCAATATCATTTATATTCATGGGCAATGAAAGGTAGTACTTTCACAACGGCTGTAACTGCATTTTGCCTCAAGGCTGAAGCGCATATTATAAAGGCCAAGCGGGAGAAGTCGCCGCAATTACAACTGGCTGATGCAATTTTCACCGTACCCCCAGATCAACGCCCATAACCTTGTATGTTGATAGGTCGTCAGTGAACATTTTTTTGGAACTGGGATGCCGGATTGCACTGCCACCTTGGAAGGTATAAAATGCATATCCAACTTGTGGCCATCGGCATACTTGCTGTTCTGTGATGAGAACATAACACCGGTGCTGAAATGCCCGTGCAGAGATGAGGCCAATACGACGGAGAGGTGATGTCTCGAACAATGGGAAGGAAAATGAAGAAGATAGCAGCCAACAGCGCAGATGAGGGAAAACAATCACACACGTAAGAAGAAGAAAGATCTGATAAATAGCATCAAGATGAATTTCATTTGATTCTGAGACAACGTTGCCACAGAATGCGCCCAGCACAGACTTCTCGCCTCCATTATCTCCAACGCATCATTTCCAATGAGAACAAGAGAACGAGGTAATACAGGCAAAAGATCCATATAGAGTTTAGATCGAAGGTGAACACACACCCCCCATCTCCCA